>JAWZYV010013517.1:0-114405 GCA_038373885.1 Cheiracanthium punctorium
CCGTTAAAAAAAATATATAAGCAAATTTTTTAAAAAAACATGATAATGGAATTTCAAGTCCAGGGGAGTCTTCAGCCTGAAAAATTTTTTACGAGCGTTTAAAAAAAAAAAAAAAAATTTAAACTATTACAGACCTGCAGAAGTAAAAAATAGCCTACGAATTGAAAAAAAGTGGAACGATATCTCTTTGATTTGAGATCATGCAGGTTTGAATGAATTATAAAAGCAATGGCAGTGAAACACACAACAAATTATTACAAATTTGGTTTAATTGTATTACATTGTTACATTTATATAAAATACAATCACTGGATTCAATATGAGTACTTCAATACTATTTCACATTCAGGGATTCTTCTAACAGCATCTGGAAGATTAAAAATTATGACTTCAACAAGTAATTACAGAATTAAAAGTTAAAACATAACTGCTATTCTATCCTAATAAAAAAAAGGGTACCCTCCCCCCTCCCCATAATTTGAATAAGACTGAAGAAAGGCTCAAAATCAGAAAGAGTTGGCAGCTAGAATATACTAGAGCATAAACTAGATCTATGTTAAATACATACAAAATAAAATTAGTTAAAATTAGTTTTGTGTGTACATGGATTAGTGTCAAATTTAAATCTCCAACTAAAGCACAGCTTAAACACTTTCAACTAGGTGATGAATTTACAGAGGAATAAGTCAGCAGATCTTTTCATTTGATTCAGAAAAACATTTTGTTTATAGTTTCACTAAAATCGGAGGATAACTTTATAATAAAAAGTCTGCAAATCTACATACATTTTGGAACACCTTTAGGAGCAGGTTAAATACAATTTTGGAACAGCACAAAAGCATACCGAAAAATGGTAATAATAAATACTTTCTTATTACCATTTTTCATATTACCCATATTTATGTATGGTAAATAATAAATACTTTCAAGTAACATTTTACATATACTGTAACCTTCTGAGTAAGAGAGGGAAGGGAAACAGGGTTCCTACTGTTTAAAATTGTACAAATTATGAATAAATGAATAAAATAAAGATGTAGAATTTAAGCTGCCTTTTACATTTTAATTTTGCCACTGAACATAAAAGCAAATGGAAAAAAAAACTGCAATAAAACCTAAATATAGCAGCTCAAAAAAAAAAAAAAAAAAAAAATCTATTTTTTTTACCTGCAAAAAATAAAAGAAAAAAAACTTAATTTTACAGATAAGAAATGCTTGTACTGTTTTATAAAATAATCTGTTCTCTATGTTCTATTAATATTAGAATATACTGATATGCAAAGTGATTGAGAGCACAAAAATACTTTATTAAAAGTAAGGAACACATTGTAGGATTTACTTCACAAAATTTTATTTTGTGAGGTAAATCCTCTGAGGTAACACAAAAAAGAATAATTGGGGACAGTATTGAAGCGAAAATCCCATATCAAAGCAATTTGGAATAAAATTTATCCCTGAATCACAGTAACCTGTGCGTAATAACAAACATCAAACTAATAGTGACAAAATAAATATTAAACACATTACTTACTATTGGTGAGTTAAATTTGCAAATTATTACAATCAATTAAAAAATAGAAAATATTCAGGACTTGTAATATATTTTTAGGTACATCAAAAATTGAGTAAAAAATAAAGTGATAACTTTGCAATAAAAACTTTTCATGCACAGCAAGTAAAATATCATCAAATAACAACATTCTTAGCAAAGATCACATCTATATGTGGAAGATAAACAAAAGAAATAAATAATTAAACGGAAGTTTGAAAATACTTTTCATATCCAGTCTGGTAAATTACAAGGATTCAATGCTCAGAAGTGTAGCTAGAGGGGGGACATTTGTCCCAGGGCATAGGATCCCAAAAGGCAACCAATTTGTATATAAAACTTTTTCCAGCGCATTTTGGTAAACAGGAAGTGATGCAAATTTGTTCTCGGGCACTGAAAATTCTTGCTACACCTCTGAGTACTGACCCCAATTAATAACCTAGATCTTCTTGAAGTCAGTTAAAAACTAGACTAAAGATATTTTTGAGTAATATTCAAATATACATATGACAACATGTGAACACTGACAAGGTTATTGCACTTTGTTAATACTGCAGGCTTAAAAAATCTGAATTTACTAAGGAAGTAAAGTTTTACATTTACATATTGTATTAGTAAAATTAAAAAAATAATATATTTCATCTGTTTTTACCACTAATGGTGGTACATGTAATATGGTGTCAAAAACTGGTAGGCTAGTTTTCGATTTGGTTTGTACCAAAGTACAGATATGAGATTAACAAAAAAGGAAAAAAAAGTCTGAAAGAATGTCCAAACAACTTTTGAGCAATTATACTTATGAATTTCAAGAGCAATAAATATTTTAATTTTTATTGATACTAAATCTATCTTACTTATATACAATTTTGCCTTACTGAAAAATAAGAAAATTTTTGAAAAAAATGAAAAAAACTGAATTCTTTATAAACATTGAAAAAGGTCTGAATATTAAACTAAATTCTTAAATCTCATCTCTGAAAGTAGCATTTTACAGTTTACATTTTAAACAACAACAGCAGTGACAACATTAATAATAATAATAATAATAATAATAATAATAATAATAATAAAAGTTACAGGAGTTTCAAGGTTTTACTTACAACATATTTTTAAGAGGTAGTGAGGGTGCAGAGTAAAAAAATTAATCTGAAGGGACTAAAAATTGATTTTTATACTTTATTTCATTGTTACTTCATAAAATGTTGCAAATAAGACTTGATTTTGCAAGCAATTTATTAACTTGGTGTCAAATATGCAACTTGACATAAAAAATTTACATATAATAGAGATTAAATAAATGACAGAATATAGCATAACATAAAATGATATACTAAAGAGTTGCCTGGGTCAAATGCTTTAATAAAGAATACCACATTGAATTTTACTGTATAAATATTTATTGTTTTACTCATTGATGTAACTTTACCAAAAGTTATACTTTTTTTCTTTTAAGAACAGCCCTAATAACTTTCTCAATTTACATGAAATTTATAAAATTTAATACATAGTCACTAACTGCCCCAAAGTAACATCACTTTAGGGGAAAAAAACTAAAAAAAAAAAACATATAAATCAATTTGGAAAATAAGAAAAAAATAAACTAAACAAAAAAGTAAACATCTCAAAAAAAAAAAAAAAAAAAAGTTATTGACAATTATGAAATTATGCGATACAAGCTTTGAAAAAATTAGACCGCAGAGATCAAAAGTATGCAGACTTTGAACTAGTAATTAAGAACATTTAAAGAATAAATAAACAAATAAAACAAAAATATGAATACCACTTATAATGCCAATAGTTTCTTCTCTTTTACAGCATGCCACTGACAAAAATTCAATGGTTTTCCACAGGACCAGTTCAGAGTACTAGAAAATAAAAAGATAATAAAGTGATAAACAGCCAAAATCAATCAGTTTTTCTTGTAACATATTTTATTCATCACTTGGCTCTGCAAGCTTTAAAGACAGGCTTCTCAAAAACTCGGTATAATTCAGAATGCTTCTTCATAGACAACATGATGAACTTTTATAGAACAACAAAACTGCAGGTCTTATCCCATTTTTAGGGAGAAATTCACGAAAGTGGAAACTGTATCTGATGGCTAATTCTCCCTCTATTTTGGACAATACAATATGTTATAAATTTTTCTCTGAGTATTTCACTTCTATAAATTAACCATTTGTATTGCCATAAATAGAGCTTGTGAAGAGAAATTCTGAATTTTCAAATTTCTGACATAGTTGAATTCTTTTAAAACCTGTTCAGAAATTGCATTATTTCTTGTAAAAAAAAAAAAATAATAACTTGATTGAAACATTTTGTTTCTACTCAGTGAGACACTTAATGAAACACAATTTTTGTGAGAAATCTACTACCCATCTGATTCAGTGCTTAAGATATACATTCTTCTAAAATGGGATGCTTTGCAATGCAAATAATAATAATAATATAAAATTCACACAGACATGTGTATAAGGAACATTTATAACATATGATATGAATATAAAATTAACTCCCAAATTTAAAAATACACTGAAACAGTAAATAATTAAAAATAAATACATACTTATATCTAAAGACATCCAAAGTAGTATTCACCCTTATCAAAGGTTCTTGAAAAATCACCCAGTCATCGCTGTTATTAACTCTCCTATATTTCAAGAAAATGAGTATTCAGTACATAAAAAACATTCTAAAAGTTTCGTTTTCTAAAGCAACCAATTTATATGAATATTCATTTATTATCAATTTATATATATTTAACTAATGACCACCCAAGGTAGGAGTCTTCAGTTAAAATTTACATTTAAACATTATCACAAGAACAAATGATTCGGTGGTAGATCGAGGGGTAATGGGATGAGTGGCTATAGGGCTTCAGTCCCCCCCCCCCCCAATCTCAAATCCAGGCAGCAATTACGACATAAAGTCGCTTGAGTCAGAAGTATGGGTCTAAATGGGGGCCCCCTTACATTTTGTTTCTTCACCGACTCTGACAATTGTCTTTCTGTATTTTCCACAGTATTTACCCGCTTGCCCATGATAATCAGGGAACAATCATATTACATTAAATTTTTCAGTAATATTTGACTTATTTATTAAGATATATTTTTCAGTAATATTTGACTTATTTATTAAGATATATTTTTCAGAAATTTGTATATGAATGCATTTAAAATTATTTCAGATTTTAAATGCAAAAATAATGTGTAACAGATAAACAGTGATAATTCGCAAGTAATAATATATTAAGATGCTAACATATCAAAAATATATACTTGTGCAATATATATGAGGAATATTTGAAATATACACCCAATATTGTGGATACATTTTAAATAAATTTAATTTAAATTCATTAAGATTGACAATATAATGGGTAAATATTAATTTGCTACAATTTACATTAGTATTTATTTCCAATTTAATGATAATATTGAATAATTAAGTATATGAACATGAAAAAATAAAAATACTATAAAATTAATTACTTGTCAATATTAGGAATACATTAGAAATATTACCAATGTTTACCTAATATTGTGGATACATTTTAAATACATTTGGGCTAAATATTAACTTGCTGCTATGTAAAAATACTGGTTTGGGTTTTCAATGTTTTACAATCCAGTGAGGTGCTATTTGAAAGTTTATTGGTAATGGAACTACTTCAGAACTACTTCCAAAATATAGGCAATATTGCAGATACATTTCATTTAAATTCAGTAGAAAAAGGATTAAAATTATTTTGAATTTTTAAGTAAATTTTACCAATATCATAAATTTATTTACCCTTAATGATACCCAGTAGAAGACCCAAACTCTGAAATCCATGCTGTCTGCTTTCTCAACAATGTCAATAAATAATGAAATCTGTTCTGCTACCTGCAAGTTCAGAAAACCACAGAATAATATTAAATACTTGAAAAATATAACATTAATGATATGGGCACCCATAAGGGGGGGCTCAAGGTAGGGAACTTGCTCCCCCCCTAGGAGAGGAGAGCAGGGGCAGGGACATACCCCAAAAAAAATTCTGGGAGGGTCCAAAAATTTCGGAGGGGGTCCAAACGATGAAAAAGGCAGAAATTTTCACAAAAAGACTTCACCATTATTGCTTTGTTAATAAAAACTGAAATTTCGAAGGTGTTACAGACCCCCACCCCCCTTCCTGGGTACGTCCTTGGCCAGAGGGTGACTGGTGGGGCTTCAGCCACCCTCGAAATAAGTAAACATAAGAAATGGAGAAAATTACATATTCGTGGGTAATTTTGAAAGTTCAGCTTGAAATTTTTAAGGTTTAGATACGTCCCTAAGCCAAACTCACTCCACCCCCCCCCCCACTTAAGTATGTTTTTTCAATCTGCAAAGATATGTTCTGATTAAATGAATTTAAAATGAAATATGCTAGATAAATTTTAAGTTTATGAACATTTCCTATGCAATATGTGAAATAACCTTTATTAAAAATGAAGTCTTAAAAAAATGCAACTCAAAGCATGGCTTTTTCCATAACATTACAGAAATAATTCAGCAATCAAAATTAATTGAATGTCAACAATATTATTTGAATTGTCTTAGACTGAACAAGTGTAAAGTAAGCTTTATTTAAGGGGAATAGATGAAGTGAATATTATCAAATACAATGAAGAACCGTTCTGATTATACCATCTTTAAAATAAAACAAACTACATTAAAATCGGCTCATCCATTTGGGATCTATTTTGCCACACACACATCCAACTTTTAGAAAAAAAAAACCAGGCATTTAGTATCTTAGAATGAAAATTTAATAAACTAAATTCATATTCTGAAAAAATTTAAGGACCCCTTAAAATGGGGTGTCTGGGGCATGTGCCCTCCTTGCTCCTGTGATAATCATGGTCTTATCATCACAGGATTTTCAGTAGTATTTGACTTAATTATTAAAATATATTTTTCAGCAATTTGTACATAAATGCACCTAAAATTATTTATCAGATTTTAAATTTTGAAATAATGTACAGTAGATAAACAGTCTTAATTCACCATTACTGTGATATTAAGATGCTGACACATTAAAAATATTTGTTAGTACAATATGAGGGAAATTTATAATATACACACAATACTGTGTGGATACATTTTAAATATATTTAATTTAATTCATTAACATGGACAATATAATGGATAAATGTTGCTAATTTTTACCAATATTAGTTTTTATTTCCAATATAATAACAATGTGAAGGATTGAGTATATTAGCATTAGAAAAATAATAAAATGGTATAAAAATATTTTTAAAAATTACTTGTCAATATTAAGAATACATTATAAATATTTCGAATTTTTACTTAATATTGTGAACACATTGTAAAGATATTTGGGCTAACTACTAACTTGCTACTATTAAAAACTTTATCAGTAATGGAATTACTTCAGAAACATTTCCAGTATATAGCCAATATTGTGGATATATTTCATATGTTAATTAAATTCAATAGAAAAAAATTAGCATTATTTTGAATTGGTATCTAGGCTAAAATGTAAGTTTTACCAATTTGAGAATTTTATTTACCAATATTGATACACAACAGAAGACATAAAATCTACCATACCAAAATCTGCAAGGCTCTAAAATTAATACTGTATTACTAAATTTAATATTGTAACACTTACCTTTATTACCAGTAATATTAAACTTATCCGTTACTATACTATTGAATTATCCTTAAACAGTATACAAACTTTTCAATTCCAAAAATCTCGCATTTAACACCAAAAACAATAACTTTTTTTCCGCGTTGAATCAGTTTACAAGTATCCCTTGTGTTTTTCGTGCTACTAATGAAAGCTCACACATTCTGAATCACCTGCTACTTTCAGCTGGTTTCCCTGATTTAAAAGTGGACTTTCCTGAGGCCATCTGGGGTGTTCGATCGTAAATTATCCACTTTACCATATGAGAGAGAGGTTTGTGTATGTGTAAAAAGTGGAGAGGGAAATATTACACCACAACAACAGAGCGGTTATTTTGATCTAACAACGTATATATGTATATTCTAAGCGTGAATCTGTGCTAGAATGTGCAATAAGATAAAATGATGCACATAGACATATTGAAATTTAATCACAAAATATTTTTTTCCCACGTTTATAATTTATTTCAATATAAATTGCATACAATATATAATTGATCATTATTTTCTGCTTTTGATTTAAAATTTTGTTTATACTATTTGCAACAGGCGCGTATCCTTCCTAAAAATCTGACCCTTTACTTAGTTTAAAATTTGATACTGAGGCTACAGTTGAAACAGCTTGCTTACAATTTGATACACAGGTTAGAGCCCTCTCCACCCCCGAAATAAAATCCTGACTGCACCACCGATTTACAAACACGCATCAAAACATGCTCAAATATTATATACAGAAACAAAAAACGAATGCAAGATTTCAGCTATATAAGCATAAATAACATACTACGATCAAGTATAGAGACGGATTTAAAGATCAATTTCTCGGAAGGGTATAAAATTAAAAGAAGCAGGCTTGTTTAAGTCTTAAAAACAAAATGTATAGTAAAGCAAAATGTTAACCCTAACCAAAGCAATGTCTGTCGGAAGAGCTGGAGTCCTAATGGATCCGACACTGAATCAATGTATCTTATATGTTGTGAATTATCAAATTTTAAATAACATTTACAATAACTGAAAAGTTATAAGGTTTTACTTACTTGTGTTAGCTAAAAGTATTCCATTACTTGTATGCAGTTGGTACTTAGCAACTGCAGTCCAATTCCAATATGGCGTCGTTTGGGTATGGAAGCAACGCACTCACTCCTGCTGAAGTGAGAGCATCATGGGAAAGGTGGTGACTCTCTCGCTAGAGTGAGCAGATAGCGCCTTCACCCTTACTCTAAGAGTGACATTGTCTCACTCTTGCAGTTAGGGTGACAGAATCCTATCGATGAAGAGTCATAATGCAGTTTTCTCACTCTTATCTCACTCTATCTGGGATCATTTGCCGGTGACTTTTTGTAAGAGTGACAATGTCACTCTAAATTTTTAAGAGAGGAACTCATTTCCCCCCTTCAAAGATCGCCTGGCAGTCTGTATTCGAAGTTCGAAGCTGGTCGATTCGAATGCGGTAACGGGTGATATTCTAAAGTAGCAATTCGTTACTTCGAGTCTGAGTGATTATCCGAAACTCAGTAACGAATACATACGGTTTACTACAGCTCTATTTCTGGACCTCCAACTCTTCCAGCTTGCTTTTGAATTCTGTGAACTTGCCACTCCGCAAGTCTTTGGTTTTCAAATCTTGCATTTGAAGAGATCCAGCATCAATTCCAAATGGCTCAATGATGATCTCACTTGTATTTGTGTTGAGAGGATTTACTATTAACGCGAGAGTACTTTTGTTTGTTTTGAATTGCTCGAATCTCTCAGCGAATCCATCCTTTCTGTTTTTTAAAGCTATGGTGAAGTAATTCGGGTCAATAGTTGCATTGGTCTCATCGCGATATTGCTTCAGATTTTTACAATGAAGTAATTTACCGATCTCCATGTCTTCAACAAAAAGAAGTAATTTTTTTTTTCGAGACAAACTACTTCTTCAAGCAAGGTGTAGGCTGGGTTGCCCTTTCCTTGCAGTTTTAGATTTAGTTCATCTAGTTTCATTGTGGTATCTACCATGAAGTTGGATTTTTTCAGCCATTTGTCTTCTTTCAATTCGGGATGGTAAATGCTTTTTTCATTGAGGAATGTTTTTGTTTCACTCAAGCACAAAGCAAAACGTTGCAATACGTTACCTCTGGAAAGCCATCGCACTTTGCTGTGCAGAAGTAGGTCAGAAAACTGACTATCTATTTATTCAAGCAAATCTTTAAACTAGCGATGGTAGAGTGGTCTTGATAAGATGCTATTAATAATCTTACTTACCAAGTTCATGACCTCAACTATTTTGGCAGGAAATGTTTGAGCACAAAGCACTTCTTGATGAATTATGAAGTGAAACGTTAGAATTTCATGATTTACTTTTTTCTGAAGAATTCATGTTACCCCTCTATATATTCCTGTCATACTTCTGGCTCCATCAGTTGCTATAGAAACGACTTTAATTATATCGATTCCATTGTCTTCCAGGAATTTTTGCACAGTATTTGCTATATCTTCTCCACGAATTTGCCCTGAGAGCGGTAGCAATCCTAGAAGTTCTTCTTTTGGACATAGGGACGACATGAAAATGGTAACTTGTGCCGTGTCTTATGTCGCAAAAGTCATCTATAGCAAGTAATAAGGAAGAAGCCAGTAGAATGTCTTCCACTTGCATATGTGTTACATTTGAAGACATTTCAGCAATTCTATCTTGTATTGTTTTAGCAGATAATGGCAAATCTTTCATTTTTTTTCATGATTTCTGCTTTGTTTTTAAAATCACGAAACAGTTCTTCAGGTGCACGACTTAGAGCAATCGAGACGACAGCCCCTGGCTAAAGGTCTTTCTCAATCAAATCAAATCAAATCAGATGCACGTATGAAACAATCTTTGAAGTACTCACAATCTGTGAATGGTTTTCCTCATTCTGCAATATGATACTGCAAAGCTTGCCAGATTTAACTTATTGGAAGATTGAGCCCTGTTACTTATAATGGAACTAGACCGTTGTGTTTTTTGGAGCTCTTCAACAGCTTTTATTCGTGCGTCACCGGTTGGATATTTACCAGAAAACTGGGTATGTTTTGTAGTGAACTGTCTCTCCAGATTTGACTTCTTATTGTAAACGAGTTTTTCGTGGCAAATGAGATAAGTCGGAAGGCCATCTGTGTTGCATATGAATGCAAACTACTCCGTCGAACCCTTATTGAATGACAGGTTTTTCTTCTTCAGTTCTTCTCTTTTTTTTACCAGATGCCATGCTAGAGTCGGAGCTGAAAAAACGGTTTTTTGAAAGTTGAAGCATAACCTTTTGACTATGCTTCAACTGTTGAAGCATTTCTTAGTTGAAGCATATACATAAAGCAGAAAACTATCGTGACATAGTAACTGCACAGTAAAAAAATTCAGAAACGTTACATACTTATAGCGGAAAGGTTTCCGAAAGTATAGCGTAACCTACCGATGCTCTACTCGAATTCACGATTTCGGAAACATAACCCATATTTCGGGGTAAAGTATTTACGGGGGAGAGGAAATCTTTATTTGGGACTTCGCACGCATGCGCCAAGTGCCAAGAGACGGATAAGAGTGAACGCGTTTTCCCTAATAGCACAGATGGTCACAAAAGAGTCGCTGTGACGTCACAGAGGATCACTGTCACAGGACTGTCACATTGTAACTTCTTGCACAGCCCGATTATGACCAACAGGGGCACCGGGCATTGATGAATTTGGGGTCCCCATCTATAAAATTTGTTTTCTTTTTCATAATATTTTGACATATAAAAGAATTTTTCAGAACAACATTTGAAACTGGGGGCCCTGGGCAAATTCCCGATTTGCCCATGCGATAATAAGGGTCTGGTAACTTGTGAGTGATGTAACTTCACTGTGTGGTCACTGTGAAGTTTATTTGTGACCAGTCACCAGGTGACGTCGCCGGATGAATACTTAAATAAAACGGATGAATACTTAAATAAAACAGCACATTATCTCCTGAAAATAATTTATGTGGAAGAAAAAAGATTTAAGAATTTTAATTTATATTTATTAATTATGGTATTTTCTCTCCATTTACAAAATACTTCAAAAAAATTTTAAGTTTCCAAAACAAGCCGTACCACAAATAACTTTTGCAGCAGTCAGTTTACTTTTAAAGCAAATTTCAGCAAGAAAACCGCAGCGTCGTGGTACCGTGCTTTCTTCCGAATGCGTGGGTCCAGCGTTCGACTCTGGCTCTGGTCGCTAGTCCTACACCGCTCCTTCCGACAGAGTTTGGTGCTGCCATCTAGATTAAGATACTCGAAACGCTTCATCTAGTGCATGTTACTTTTTTCTGAAAAACTCGGAAAGGTTACTCGTTAATTCGGAAACCTTTCCGAAATACACGGAGAGGTTACTCAATATTTTACCAAAATATACAGAAACGTTACCCATCTTTTCCAGAAACCTTACCTAAAATGCGGAAAAATAGGTAAATATGTTTCCGACATATGCAGAAACGTTTCTAAATACTTTACCCGCATGGTTCGGAAACGTTTCCGCAATTTTGAACTACAAGAGCTGCCCCATTTTTTGGGGTAACGTTTCCGAATTTTTTTTTACCGTGTGATCTTCTGCATTTTTATAAAGCTATGGGATGCAACATGTCTTTAAAAATTCACTTATTGGACTCTCAGTTAGACTTCTTCCCCGAAAATCTTGGAGCTGTCACACGGTGAAAATATCCATCAACAATTTTCTACAACGGAGAATAGGTACCAAAGCAAGTGTAGTTCCAATATGCTGGCTTGGTCCAACAGTAGTTGGACCAAGAAAAGAAACATTCCAGATGCAGAATATACCCGAAAATCACTGTCTACCACTTTCTAGGTTGGTCAGTATGAGTAGTTATGATTTTGAGATAGATAGCTAGTTATGGATTTTTTAGAATATTCTAAAAAATTCAAATGAATATCACACAAAACTCCTGCCCGATGGGGAAAAAATGGAATCATATTTGAATTCAGCACGAAAAATACTTTTAGAATCTGTTACTTTAATTCTTGTGAAAGAAAAACAGTTCATTTTTGTAGACCAGTGTTATACATTGGTAGAAAAAGTATTGGGAAATCGATGTATCATCCTAATGAAAAACGGACCCGCCCCCCCCAGATGGTTTCTCTGGATCCGCCCCTGGTTGAGACCCCAATTAAATTGAATTATCTCGAATTAAACTTAATGACCTAAAATTGCAATAGTATGTTACAGTCCAAGTGAAGAAACTGGCAGTTTCACTCACACGTGCATCGAATTTGAGCGTATGGTGTCCCCACGTCAAAAAGTTTAAGAAACCCTGCTATAAATGATTATGTTTTAATCAAGAAGGTGAGCTTAAATGTAAAGAAATGTACTCTGGTGGGGTAATAATAAACTTAAATCAAATGGAAATCGAAATTCTGTACGTCAAATGGCTTCCAGGCTTCAAATTTGAGCGTTCTTCAGAAACATACGTTTTTGAAAACCTCGAATTGTATAGTAATTACCATCGCCTGTTCCTTCAGGTGGTATAGTAAGGAAAGCAGAAATGCTAATTTTCGAATTCGATTTAAGTAAATTTAATATAAAATCAAAAACTGCAGACTAACCTCTAATAAAAGTATTATGTTTTCATCTTAAGCTATAACAGTTGAATTAAATTTATTTTTTCCTGTCAATTTCATATTTGTGTCTCACTAGTGTTTATTATAAATGTACATCTGCGAGAAAAAATAACGCCCACTTGTACTTTATTCACGCGTCTTTCTTCGTACAGCAAAGTTACATATACCAATCATTTACGATTGACGTACACTTTAAATTTCTATGCATAAAAATTGCATAAGGGAATATATCTCCATACTAAAATTTGCACCAACTTTATTTTCCCCAATACCAAGCCCTAGACTTCACTTCATATTTCAAAAATTTTGCTCATTTTAACCCAATACCAATTTTCAATAAATTTGAACTGAAAATGAGTGAGTTATGAGCTTCTAAATCCCTTTCCCCCCTATGTTAAAATTTTTTTCATACTTTAATTCATATCTCATGTAATATTGATAATAAGAAGCTTATTTTTATTCGCACTATTAGAACTAAACGACCCAAACATAATTTACTATTATTATAATTTTTAATAAAGTATTAACAGGAATTATGGATTATTAAATTAATATTCAAAAAATTATGAATAGTGACCTAGCCAAAGTTCGATGGAAATAGATGCAGAAAGTAATATTACATGGCTGTGCAAAATTTCAAATTTCTGCGTACAGTAGTTTAATTTATATTAAATAAAATGTGTTATTTTCATGAGTTAAGGGACCATACATAAATTTATTGTGACAATTTTTTGAAGATTACGTAAAATGAACGTAAATTAGTTTTCTTTTGCACAAAAATAGTGTAAGTTAGCGGTATTAAAAAATAGCAAATTTTGAAGCAAATAAAATTGAGGTTTGATCAGTTTGATAGTGATTCTATAAAGCGTCTATTGTTGCGTCCTCTACTATTTCTCCCCAAGTAAAATATTTTCCATGTATAGAAGTAGATGCAGTAGATGTATGTCTTTCAGTACAACGTCCTATTTCTGGAAAGGTAACATCCTCAATATTACAGGCATGATTTTGGACTCTTTTAATATCTCAAACATCAGGTTTTTGGACTTTTCTATATCAAACATTCAATAAACATTCAAAATCGCATTTTTCGCCTAAATTTTCATCTGACTATAAATTAAAATATTGCCAAAAGTCTTGTAAAAATATTGCACACTGCAAACGATAATATTAAATGAAGAAAGTGAAATAACAAACGCAGCGATAATACTGGGTCGGCGAAAAAGTAATTGCGTTTTTAACATGAAATTCAAGCAAATGAATTTTCAATTATGAAGCCATTCTTCAAGTTCGACCGTAGCTGAGTAACATTAATGATTGTAGTCAGAAGAGCAAAAGAACAGGTTCTCAATCCTGGTAACATTTCACCTGTCTAACAGAACCTTCAAATACTCGATAGCAATTTCAAAATTAGAAAGATTTTCTAAACCATAGGCAGTTGTTTTGCGTTTTTTCTTTAAATCATGTATACGGACCAAGGAAGTTTTGGAGTCACGGTTCATTTAAACCACTGACTAAATATTCTAATTTCTACCCCTGATATTCTCAGTACAAAAAACTTTAAGAATAGAAACAGTATTTCCCCCTGAAAATAAAATTTATTTCTTTTAACTATCGCGAACGAAATTAACGAAAGTCGAAAAGTTCGGAACCTACAAATAGCGTTTTTCAATTTGCAGAAAGTCCCTTAAAGTCGCGAAAAAAGGAATTCGCAGTATCTCCGGAAATTATCGTAGGAAATTGGTGAAAATTCATATTTAGAGTAATTTGAAGGTTTTCTTTCGTTTAATAAAGTCAAAATAGTGTGTTGCCATTGAGAAAAACGAAGCTGATGCAGAATTAAATATGAAGACGGCCCCTTATGCAAATTAAATTAATAGTAAATTAAAGTATAAGTTATTTGCAAACAAATGGCATATATAACTTCCCTAGTAGCAATGACTGCTCGTTTTCTGCATGGGCGTTCATCCACTCATCGTTAACTCACCGACTCATCGAATTAAGATATCGGCAAGATCACTTTTGATTTTCTGCAATAGATTAATTTTTATTCGTGCATAGAGGTGATCTGACGAGCAATTTCGCCGATGGGAAACCGACAAACAATTTTTTATCCGAAACTGCATTTCTATAGTCATCGGGCCTTTCAGGTTTCCTAGTGGTTTACATTTTACCAGAATTCCTATAAGTATTTGAATAATTTAGATGTGCCTTTGCATAATCTAAAGAAAATTTGAACAATTCTTGAATTATTCGCATAATTTACTTCAAATTTCCTATATTGGGGTCGGGACGGGGCAAGGGGGGGGGTGGGGTGGGATCCCCTTGCCCCTCCCACAAAATTTGGATTTGAAAAGAAATATTTACAAAAAAAAAAAAAAAAAAAAACATGTAAGTGTTTATTATCTAAAATCGTTTGTAATATTTAAATGATTTTAAAAAACTGTGTTTGAAAAAAAGAAAAGAAAATCTCTTTGAGCGTCAGCTGCATTATAAGAATAACGGAAACTTCATTAAAATGAGCAACTCTTTTGAAACCTCATTAATGTAAACTGCAAGAAGAGAAATCAGTTAACTTTTAAAAGTTATCCAAGAAATATGAAAGTTTAAAATTACACTAAAACTCCCATACAATTTGCAATATTATTTTTTAATTATTAATTTTGAATGTTGTTGCTACTTACATACATTTGTAAACATTGAAATTAATGTCTTACCAATCGAATAATTTGACTATTATTAATAATAGCTGAACATCACTTATTTAAAATTTCACTCCAAGTACCAATCTGAGATTACAATAACCGGTACTTCAACCTTTGGCTTTTACAAGACAACTCTGGATGGCCTTGGGGTAGAGCGTTAGGCTGTGATATAGTACTCTCAGGGTTCGGGCCTGGTGGAGGAAGAATTGTTTCTCTTTTTTTTTCAAAAACGGAAAGTTAATATCCAAAAGACGAAATAATAATAAACAGAACGGACATTTTTTGAAAATTTGACTGCCAGTCGTTTATTTTTTATTAACAAATATATTTTAAACAGCTTATCGGTTTCTCCTCGGTTTGTGTTCTTTATTTCATCACAGTCACCGGAAAACGATGATCGGCTTGATGGCCCCCCGAACGGACATTTTGTACCAGTTACCGATGAAGTTTCCCCGTTTTTGGGTGAAAAGCCAAAATCGGCCATTGCTCGTTCTCCTCTAATTTAACTCACTCGCCTCTCACCGACCGATGGGTTATCGCTACTAGGGTTTGCTGTACGACGAATGAAAGCAAAAAAAAGAGCAAGTGACTGTTTTCACGGCATGAGCAGTTCACACTCCTGTTACTTCCATTTGTCCTGATCACTGCCAAGTAAGTGGGCTGAATGTAAACAATGCATATGATGCTTTATCGAACACACATGAATATCGAGACTTTTAGCACAAGTGTCGGTCTCAGTTGTTCCAGTACCCTAATGGTTACAAAATAATAAGCTAGAAAAAGAAAGACTAAAGAAGAAAAAGATAGAAAGACATGAAGAAGAGTGTAAAAAGCAGAAAGTTTTTGTTGGTAAGGATGATTAGATAGGGCATGAGGAGGTAAAGAGATAGAAAAGGGTTTGCGGAAAACAGAAGTAGAGAAACCGTCAGAATTCCTAGAAACAAGAACATCCAAAGAAAGGTAAAGAATTGTTGCACTCCTCTTCTAGAGTAAACTGGATACACGAATCAACAGAATTAACAATCAAAAGTAAATTAGAAATGTCACAATTGGAATCCACTAGAACGAAAGTATCGTCAACATATCTGACCCAGCACTGAAAATTAAAGACCTTGAAGAGCTTCTCTTCAAAATAATGCATATAAATATCTCATAAGAAAGGTGAGAGAGAATTACCCATAGCAAGGGCCTCGGTTTGTTTATAGAATGAACCATTAAAAATGAAAGCAGTTTGTTTAATACAAACGCTTACTAAAGCTATAAACTCCTTAATCTCAATAGAAGAAAAATGGAACTCGCGTAAACGTTTTTCCAAACAGTAAATCGCACCTTGGATAGGAACATTAGTAAATAAAGATTTAACATCAAGAGAAAGCATTTTACAATTAGTAGGAGAAAGAAGTTTAACTTTGTTAACAAAATCATAAGAGTTCTTAACAGTGTGAGTATTACTAGCAGTCAAGGGTGAAAGAGTATGCGAGAGGAAACGTGCAAGGTTATAAGAAGCAGTGCCAATGTTAGAAACAATGGGGCGAAAGACAAGAGAAGGTTTGTGAATTTTAGGAAGGGCATAGAAGCGAGCACATAACGTTTAGAAGGTAAAACATAACGTTTAGTTTGAGCATTTAAGATTACAGAGGACTTCACAGTTGTTTAATTTCAGAAAGGTGACTGTTAGTAGGATCAGAATTTAATTTAGTGTATGGACCAGTGGTTAGCATGTTATTAATACTATCAACATAAGAAGATTTATCAAGTAAAACAGTCTGGCCACCTTTATCAGCTTTAGTAATGAGTAAATTAGCATTAGCATTAAGTTCTTTGAGAGCAGTTTTTTGAAAACGAGAAGGGTTAGATTTTCATGCATATTATTCGAAGAGATAGTATTAGCAATAAGATATCGCAGAGTATCAAGTTAGTTAGAAGAGAGTTTACTATTTTTAAAAGAGTTTTCCATAGGAGCAATAAGTTTGGAAACCGAAAATTTTCATAGTGAATTAATCGTTCTACCTTTCTTTTCACCTTTATGCTACAAAATTTCTATACCTCTCTAAAATTTCGGTTTCAAAGTCATTTTTAAAACTGTTAATAAACTTAAATTTTCTTCCTTAAAGATCCTATTCATTTTGAGAACCGTTGGGGTGTTTATTATATTCCTTGTGGATCTTGTGATTTGGGCTACATTGGTCAGACCAGAAGAGCTCTCAAATTTAGGCTCAAAGAACATGAGAGATATGTTTCTAAGCATGAGCTTTCCAAATATTTTATTGCCTCCCATTGTTGGAATTCTAATCATCGGTTTCAGTTTTCTAAGGCTAAGATATTGTGCACTCCTTAATCTTTGTCCCATCTTGATTTTTTGGAAGGTTGTTCCATTACCCAGCACTTGGAACGATGGTTCTTCCGTTCCTTTCGTTCATTCCGCTTGGAAGCTGTTGTTGTAAAGTTCTATTCACTTTCCCCTTTCTCTTCTGCTACCATTTTCCTTCCTCTCCCCACTCTTTTTTTCCCTTCCTTTTCTATTATTTTGTTTGTCCTTTTTTTGTGCTGTCTTGTATGTTGTTTATAAATAAAAGTACATATATTTTAAAAAAATTTAAAAAATAATATCATTTAATTAATTTTTGCGTTTTTATGTTTTCTTTGTTTTGTGTTCTTTTGTGTGTTCTGTTTTCTTTTATTTTTCCTTTTTTGTGTGTTCTTTATTGCTTTTTATTATTGCTATTATTTATTTATATCTTTTTGTTTGTCCTTATTTTCTTTTCTGTCTGTATCCCTTCCCCCTCTTTTTTCCCCTCTCCTTGGTTTTTCCGCCTTTTCTTGTTTCCTTGTGGCATCATACTTGATTGTTTATCTTTTTCAGTTCCCTTTGCTCTGTATGACGGAAGTACGTCTGCTCTGTATGTTGATAGTATTAATAACATGCTAACCACTGGTCCATAAACTAAATTAAATTCTGATCCTACTAACAGTCACCTTTCTGAAATTAAACACACTGTGAAGTCCTCTGTAATCTTAAATGCTCAAACTAAACGTTATGTTTTACCTTCTAAACGTTATGTGCTCGCTTCTATGCCCTTCCTAAAATTCACAAACCTTCTCTTGTCTTTCGCCCCATTGTTTCTAACATTAAAATCCTTAGCTGTCTCTCGTGGTTTTAGCCCCTCTATTATTGATAAAGCTCTTTCTAAATTTAATAAGCCTAATATTTCAAATACTTCTATTAATTTTCTTAGTGAATTAATCGTACTACCTTTCTTTTCACCTTTATGCTACAAAATTTCTAAACTTCTCAAAAATTTCGGTTTCAAAGTCACTTTTAAACCTGTTAATAAACTGAAATTTTCTTCCCTTAAAGATCCTACTCCTACTGAGTTTGTGCTTATTATATTCCTTGTGGATCTCGTGATTTGGGCTACATTGGTCAGACCAGAAGAGCTCTCAAATTTAGGCTCAAAGAGCATGAGAGATATGTTTCTAAGCATGAGCTTTCCAAATCTTCTATTGCCTCCCATTGTTGGAATTCTAATCATCGGTTTCAGTTTTCTAAGGCTAAGATATTGTGCACTCCTCAATCTTTGTCCCATCTTGATTTTTTGGAAGATTTTTCCATTACCCAGGACTTGGAACGTCTTGTGAACGATGGTTCTTCCGTTCCTTTCGTTCATTCCGCTTGGAAGCTGTTGTTGTAAAGTTCTATTCACTTTCCCCTTTCTCTTCTGCTACCATTTTCCTTCCCTCCCCCCTCTTTTTTTCCCCTTCCTTTTCTATTATTTTGTTTGTCCTTTTTTTGTGCTGTCTTGTATGTTGTTTATAAATAAAAGTATATATATATTTAAAAAATATGTATAAAATATAATATTATTTAATTAATTTTTGCGTTTTTATGTTTTCTTTGTTTTATGTTCTTTTGTTTGTTCTGTTTTCTTTTCTTTTTCCTTTTTTTGTGTGTTCTTTATTGCTTTTTATTATTGTTATTATTTATTTATATATTTTTGTTTGTCCTTATTTTCTTTTCTTTGTATTCCTTCTCCCTCTCTTTTTTTCCCTCTCCTTGGTTTTTTCCGCCTTTTCTTGTTTCCTTGTGGCATTATGCTTGATTGTTTATCTTTTTCAGTTCCCTTTGCTCTGTATGACGGAAGTACCTCTGCTCTGTATGTTGATAGTATTAATAACATGCTAACCACTGGTCCATAAACTAAATTAAATTCTGATCCTACTAACAGTCACCTTTCTGAAATTAAACACACTGTGAAGTCCTCTGTAATCTTAAATGCTCAAATTAAACGTTATGTTTTACCTTCTATTGCTAACTGTGCTCGCTTCTATGCACTTCCTAAAATTCACAAACCTTCTCTTGTCTTCGCCCCATTGTTTCTAACATTAAAATCCTTAGCTGTCTCTCGTGGTTTTAGCCCCTCTATTATTGATAAAGCTCATTCTAAATTTAATAAGCCTAATATTTCTATTACTTCTATTAATTTTCTTAGTGAATTAATCGTACTACCTTTCTTTTCACCTTTATGCTACAAAATTTCTAAACTTCTCAAAAATTTCGGTTTCAAAGTCACTTTAAAACCTGTTAATAAACTGAAATTTTCTTCCCTTAAAGATCCTATTCCTACTGAGTTTGTGTTTATTATATTCCTTGTGGATCTTGTGATTTGGGCTACATTGGTCAGACCAGAAGAGCTCTCAAATTTAGGCTCAAAGAGCATGAGAGATATGTTTCTAAGCATGAGCTTTCCAAATCATCTATTGCCTCCCATTGTTGGAATTCTAATCATCGGTTTCAGTTTTCTAAGGCTAAGATATTGTGCACTCCTCAATCTTTGTCCCATCTTGATTTTTGGAAGGTTTTTCCATTACCCAGGACTTGGAACGTCTTGTGAACGATGGTTCTTCCGTTCCTTTCGCTTGAAAGCTGTTGTAATGTTCTATTCACTTTCCCCTTTCTTTTCTGCTAACATTTTCCTTCCCCCCTCTTTTTTCCCCCCTTCCTTTTCTATTATTTTGTTTGTCCTTTTTTGTGCTGTCCTGTATGTTGTTTATAAAAATAATATATATGAATATATATATATATATATATATTTAAAAAAATTAATATTATTTAATTAATTTTTGCGTTTTTATGTTTTCTTTGTTTTATGGTCTTTTGTTTGTTCTGTTTTCTTTTATTTTTCCTTTTTTTGTGTGTGTTCTTTATCGCTTTTTATTATTGTTATTATTTATTTATATATTTTTGTTTGTCCTTATTTTCTTTTCTTTGTATCCCTTCCCCCCTCTCTTTTTCCCCTCTCCTTGGTTTTTTCCGCCTTTTCTTGTTTCCTTGTGGAAAAAACCAAGGAGGTGGTGTTGAAAGGAACCAATGGTCTGTTTCCTTTCTTGTTGTGGTTCCTTCTGCTCTGTATGACGGAAGGATTTGTCTGACGAAGACCGAACGAATTTTCGGTCGAAACGATCGTTACGCCTTGAAGTAACCTTTTATGTGTGTTTTTTTCACAAAGTTTTTATTTATTTTATCGTTTAACACCAGTTTTTTGAGTGTTTATTTTCAGGGTTCTGTCCTCTCGCAGGGCCGTCGGTCTAGCGGTCTGGAGTTTTGGGCGGTTTTCTCCAGAAAAGTCCTCCCCAAGGCATTGACCCCCCTCTCGTGTTTGTCCTTTCTTTGACGTGGATTTATAAGCCGTTCCTTGTGGAAAGCACACAAATCCGAATACATGTTCCAACACAAACAAACAAAAAATACCACTAGCTAGTACAGCTTGCATGTGGCGTTTGGTTTCGGTTTCTATTTGTATTCCTGATCTAAACCGCTGATGCTCAATGGTTTTGACGTTTGAAATGCAGTAAACTTCTTGCGGCAGATTGGCAATATCATGTATTGTTTACATTTAAACAGGGCATCTGGGAGTGATTGTACGGATAATCAACCTCCTAGTCAAAGAGAGCATAATGATCTTGTTAATAATAGATGGCGCTTTGTTCAGCAATTGTTTTGCGCGCTGGAACTATTAACTACATAAGATAGCGCTGTTGCCTGTCATTTATAAAAAAGATGGTTTAATGCTTCTTTAAAATACAATCGCTATTTCACTTGTTTGCTGTTGATCTTTGCTTTTCCTAATGGTGAAGTTCGGGCCGGTGTTTGGTTGGAGCACTGAGATTGTAATATATTAATATTTTAGGATTTATGTGATTGATCTTTTGGTTCTACTATTAAATCTACGTCAAATAAAGTAAAGCCTACTGTATACTGACACATGGAAGAGAAATAAAAGCCATGGGTATATTTACGCTAAGTAGTGACTAGCGGACGGAGTGGATATTCTGACCGTTCGGCTAACAGAAGAACCATAGATAGTTTTTGTTTGTTTTAATGCTGCTTTTTTAA
The DNA here is from genome assembly GCA_038373885.1 of Cheiracanthium punctorium. Classification (NCBI taxonomy): domain Eukaryota; kingdom Metazoa; phylum Arthropoda; class Arachnida; order Araneae; family Cheiracanthiidae; genus Cheiracanthium; species Cheiracanthium punctorium. Next base: position 21,928 of record JAWZYV010013517.1, read on the forward strand.
TTTCAGTGCCATAGAATTACGATGGGGGAGATCGTAGCCGGAGAGATATTATCTGCTGAATGGTTAAACTAGGAGGGAATTTTTAAAATTATTCAATCTAACACGATTGCTATGATGAGCGTTTGGACCAGGAGATGTACTTTCCCGCGAAACTAATCAAAAACATGTTCTTGCTTCACAAAATTATTCAAAATGTTACATGTTAATGTATTTGTAGATCAGTGTGATGGAATACAACATGTATGTAAGTGATAAGTTAAATACAAAAATATTCCTGTGTTTATTTAGATAGGTTATTATTATTATTTTTTAAATTTAAAAGTAAATCCTGTAATTAAATCAATTAATGATCTTGAAATTTTTTGTTGCCGTCAGTGGTGGCAATTCACATATCAGATATTAGGAGTATTAAAATAATTGTATTTGCTATAAATATATTGTTTGACTTGTCCCGTATATACTATGCTAAAATCATGGTATTTCACCTCTTAATCTCTTATTCCTACATGCTCCATTGTTCAATCCCTGACAGTGATGTCGCTAGACTTTGGAAGGCACGGGTCCTAGGGACCCAGGACATCCAAATTTCTGGGTCCTTATCTGTGTAAAAGCATTTGGTTAGTTTCATAACTGATGTTATCATGTCTCACCGATTTTGGTGTGCTGACACGTATTGAATATCTTATTTATAAATAACCTAGAACTTCTATTTTAAAAAAAAATTATAATTAAAGAAAAATTTGTTGTGGCATGCATGACATTTTATCCACTTTGCTGTGAAATTATCTATTTCTGAGTATGAAATAACTGAATATCGAAATTTAAGCAAGTAGTTAAATAAAAAGAAATATATGAAAAATATGACGAAAATCATGAGTGGGGAAAAATAATTAAAACCAGGACACTATAAAAATATAGAAGAAAAAATATTTTTATTGCTTTGACAAATCTCCTCTTGAGTGTTTTAGTTGAATAAAAAATATCAGTGGCTCTTTAAGTGACTGAGAGTTCAGGTCCTTGAACTGAAATCATTATTATTTTTTTTAAACTTTTCTGCAGACATTCTATTTCTTGCATTAGAGAAAGGATGTGTTATTAACCCTTCACTGCACTACTTTTTCCAGTTTCCGACGTTGTCTGAAAATGTTTTCCATAAATTAAAATCTAATAGATAGTGAGGTGTTGTCATCTAAGTGAGAAACACAAGTATCAGGTTGTAACGAAAGTTTTCCGCCATATTTGCCTGAAAAACTAACTTCTAACTCCTTAGATAACTGTTTTTGAACTTTCGGTACCAAACCTGCACAGTGTCACATAATACAACAATAGTACTTAAAGCTGTACTCATAATTCGTTGATATTATGCAGCTGACTTTTTGCAACACAACTGGAAGTAAATGATGGTTCTAATTCTCTAGAGTGATAGTTACATTTGAGACACCTTATACTTAATGATAACTATAATTTTTACAGATTTCACAACACAGTGTTATAAAGTAAGCCTCTTTCTTTCAAATGCCAAAAATCGTTTGACAAAATATGAGCAAATACGCCAACGAGAACTGTGTGCTGATGAAGTTTACGGTGGCAGGAAACTTTCGTTACAACCTAATACAAAACTCTTCGTCTTCGTTTTACAGATATTTTTCAAAGCTCAGATAACCTGTATTTTAGATTCATTGAAAAATGAAAGGATCTTATCGGTTTGTCCCTCATCTGGTACACTGCACAGTGAAGGGTTAACAAAAAAAAAAAACTCACTCTTTTTTTTTTTTTTCAAAATTTTGCACAATGGTAATTATGCGGGACGCGGCGTAACTGTTTTTTGTGTTCCATGAGTGATTTTTTGTATATTTGACGATCTATAGCGCGCAAGCGGCATCACTGCCTGAACTCAGTGTATGCAACTGATCTAGACATAAAAAAGGGTTATATTAGGGACGTTTAATCAACTTTAACACAATTTTATTTAAGTGACCATTTTTTCTGAGCTGAAAATCAATCCCGAACACCCTTCCCCAAGATTTTTTTTTTTTTTTTCTACACATAAGTTTATTTTCTACTTTTAGGAGAAAAATGAGTTGAAAAAATATAGCAAATATACAAATAAAAGGACTATATTCCGTATACGGTGCCTTGTTTACATGTCAATGGTTTGTTTACAAATCATTGGCGAACAATCTGACGCGAGAGTGAGCGATGCACCGCCAACTGCCGGTGGTAGTTGTGACTGGCAACCATAAAGAATACGTGTTTCGTCAGGTTTGGGAATTTGAAATTGTTTGCGTTATTGATGGAAGGGAATGAAATGTGTTATGTTAATATAAGAAAAGAATTTGTGGGTGTTTGTTAGAAATATAGTACGTTATAAGCCGGTGGGTGTTGGGGACATTTCTGAGCGGTTATTTACCAAAAAAATAGAGGTAAGTGTTCTTTTTTAACGAATCTTTCGATGTTTAAGGTTTTTAATGTGAATTTTAAATTGATATTTGAAGTGTTTATGTTTTCGTAAGTGCTATTTACGTGCTATTCTAATCATACTGACTTTATAAGAGGTGTACAACTAGGTTGTTTAATCCACCGATGTTTTTTTGAGTTGAAAACGGGCCAGTGTTTGCCCAGTTTACATTAGCTGTACAACTAGGTTGCTTAGTTCACTGTTGTTGTTTTTTTTTAGTTAAAAACGGTCCACTGGTTGCGTAGTTTACATAGCTGTACAACTAGGTTGCTGAATCCACTGAGGTTTTTTTAGTTAAAAACGGGCCACTGGTTGCCTAGTTTAGATAGCTGTACAGCTAGGTTGCTGAATCCACTGAGGTTTTTTTAGTTAAAAACGGGCCACTGGTTGCCTAGTTTAGATAGCTGTACAGCTAGGTTGCTGAATCCACTGAGGTTTTTTTAGTTAAAAACGGGCCACTGGTTGCCTAGTTTAGATAGCTGTACAGCTAGGTTGCTGAATCCACTGAGGTTTTTTTAGTTAAAAACGGACCACTGGTTGCCTAGTTTAGATAGCTGTACAACTAGGTTGCTGAATTCACTGAGGTTTTTTTAGTTAAAAACAGACCACTGGTTGCCTAGTTTAGATAGCTGTACAACTAGGTTGCTGAATCCACTGGGGTTTTTTTAGTTAAAAACGGACCACTGGTTGCCTAGAATGACTAGTAAACATGGCGACAGTCGCTGGAGCTTGGCGGTCGCCAAGCTCCAGCGACTGTCGCCATGTTTACATGGGGTGGGCACCGGCTTGTATGATTTTACCAAATAAAATAACTGGGAGACGGAAGGTGCCTGCTTTGAACAGGGATCACTCTAGAAATGAAAAAGGGCAGGGTACACATTACAGAAAAAGGGCAGTGTTTGGGAAAAGGGCATATCATATCACACAAAAAGGGCAACTTTTGTAATTATTGTCTACAAACACATAAGGGTAGCTTTTATAAACATACTTTTATGTCCGAAAATGTGTTTTCTTAATAGCAATTTTTTAAGCAAATGATTAAACAAATTTTGAAACCAAATTTTTTCACTTAATGAAATCTGCACTTTTACAAAAATTGTGTAAGATGTCCATTATGCTTTATTTCAACAACAACAACAAAAAAAAAAAAGCATAAAAAAATAAAATTTTGTAATCTCAAAATAACAGGAATCCAGTTTTGCCGACAAATTTTTCATAATCACGCCAATTTTCGGACCCGAAAATGACCGAAAACATTGTTTTAGATTAAAATTTTATCGTATTCAGCATCACTGCAACTTTTCTCTCTGTATATATGCCAGTCTGCAACTAGTGGAGGTGAAACAGGACACTTGCCCCAGGCATCGTTCTGTTACGTCAAAATGGAAATAGAAAGAAGGGAGCACCAAAACAAAGGTTTGTTCCGGGCGACTTGACCTCTAGTTGCAGCACTATATGCATAACTTTTGGAAATATTCTGTAATAAGAACGCCCAGTTTAGATAAGACGTGTCCGAGGAAAAAATAAATTGCGAGTGCACGACATGATAAAAAAAGAGGGGGGGGGGGGGGAACAATAGTATTTCCTATCGTGAGCGGCGGCAAAGGATTTTCTAAACAGGCAAGAAGTCTTATAATTATTGTTGTGTAATATTCGTAATTACATAATTATAAAATAACTCCCGAGCCTTCAGGGATCGGAAAGAATTTGACACTCTTGCAACCCATGCCGTAACCCATTTCCATTTCCATTGATTATAGGTGTAAAAGAATCATTTTCATCAATTAAAAAAATCTGGTGTTAAATACAAGTAACAAAAAACTTTGTAAATAACACAATCATTTTCATGTGAATTTATTCTCAATTTATTTTTCATAAAGCAGGACTTCGGTGGGACAGGAGTGGAAAAGCATGACATTTTAGGGTTCTGTGAGGATCGCAGGACATCTGGTCACTTTAACTATTATAGTTTTAAGATGATTGAGACCAATTTTATAAACATATAAAAGGAGATAATGATATAACCGAAAAACTGATATTAACATAAAAAGCATTACTGGACCGAAAATGATTACCCTTTTTTTTTTTTTTTTTTTTTACTGTGTATGTTCCTTTTATTACATGGCAATGATTTCTTATCAGAGTAAAATGAGCCATTACCTGGCCACTTTTCTTATATTTTATTTATTTAGGACAAGTGTTCCATATCTATGTATGGCAGTCCCATCTGATGAATAGTGTTATCAAAATTATGGGGGACGGGAGGGGTATGAGGCCTCAACTAAATGCTTATATTCATACAGAAATTGTTGTGGCTTCTTAAATTTTTAGTCCCAGGAATTCATTTGGATGAGTTATTCTGCAAAAAGAGCAGATAGTATAGTGATCCCAATATTTGAAAATAAATAGTTATACACATGAGATCAAGGAGATAAAACAAAATTACTTTTAGCAATCAAATTTACTTTTCAATGGTGAAAAGCCTTTTTTTTTTTTTTCTCTCTTGTCGTAAAAATTAGGGATGTAACAGATTCATAACATTCATAAATGTTTATTTTTTGTTAATAAAAATACAATAATGTGTGAAAACCTGTTTAACTACATAAATATAAATTTTAGAAGGCGTGACAAGAAGTTTTCACTTCTGATGTGCTCAGCAGCAGTGTAATTGAGAGTGTGATGTCATTGAGATCAGCCGCAGTTGTAGATCCAGTAATTTCCAATCTGCAGAAGCCATCCAGTCTTCTACATACCGTATTTTCCGGTAATAACGCCGCAAATAGATAATTATTTCTATTTATAGAACTAGTTTAACGCCGCACCGAGAATAACGCCGCACTTTTTAAAAAGTATTATAGAATCAAGCTTATCAAGTTTAGATGTGTTATTTTAGGTAATACTATAAAGTAGTACACAAAATTAAACAATTATAATTAAAATAACTTACCATGTAATATATAAATTTACGATGTTTGTCAATACGTCATTATTAGTACAATTTATTTATCTATTTTTAGAATATACATATGCATATATATATATATATATATATATACTACAGACTGTTTTCTACTTCAGAAAATCCGTCAAAATCCTCGTCCTCAGTGTCAGTCTGGAACATTTTTAAGTGTTCAGATGGCAAAAGTTCATCAACATCTGAACCATTTTCATCATCGGAAGACACACTAGAAATTGCAGGAATCCCATTAGTGTTATTTTGTGAAAAATCGATAATTTCGGCTTTTTGAAAGGCTCTCTCTACCATACCATTTGGAATTTTATTCCAGGAGTCCAAGATCCACTCGCAAACTTCGGTATAAGTTGCTTTATGGATCCGGCCTCCTTTTGTAAACGTATGATTTTCTGCCGACATCCACGATTCCCAGTGATGATGCATGCGAGCTTTAAATGCCCGATTTATACACAAATCCAGAGGTTACAATATTTTAGTGAACCCACCAGGTACTATTGCCAGTCTTGTTTTCTCTGATCCTAGAAATTTTTTCGTTTCGTTTGAAAGGTGCGTTTTCATTGAGTCCATGATCAGTAGACAATTTTTAAAAAAAATGAAATTCGGTCTTTTTCTCCAACATTTTTCTGCCCATTCCTGCATAACTTCCTGGTTCATCCAGCCTTTCTGATTTGCGAGCACTACTATTCCCTAAGGGAAATTTTCTTTAGAAATTGTTTTCCTCTTAAAAATAACAATCGGAGGCAATTTATGACCTGAGGATAAACATGAAAGCACCACGGTAAAACTGTTTTTCTCATTCCCTGTTGTAACGATAGGGACAGACTTCACACCAACAAAATCTGCTGAGTGAGATGCAGGCATGTCGAACGATATGGGGACCTCATCCATATTCCCTATCTCCGATGGCTTCAGTAGTTTTTAATATCTTCTTTCACAAACTTTAAAAACGAAGTTTTCTTCTCTTCCCAGTCTTTGGGCAATTTCTGGCCAACACTTGCCCGGGCTCTCATGGTCAGATTATTTCTTTTAAAAAATCGGTTGCACCATGATGGTCCACCTCTAAAATCGGCCAGACCATTCTCTTCCGCCATCTGCTTCGCTTTTATTCTTATTAAAACAGTTGATAAAGATCGATCATTTTCCCTTTGATTCTCAATCCAGTCACAAAGCTCTTTTTCCAAATCTGGCCACTGTGCTTTCGGTCCGCGAAGTTGAGCTCGTTTCTCTCTCGGCATTTTCAACAGTATTTCTTCCAGCTTTCGCCACGTTTTTCATCCACATTCAGCTCTCGTGCTACTTGTCTATTGCCGTTCACTTTTGCTAATGAGATAGTGTTTAATTTAAACTTTGCTGTATAACTTTGCCGCTTAGAATTGTTCGAAAACACAACGGAAAATAATCAGTATCGGAGCAAGAACTCTAATAAAATTAATAAAATCGAACGAAGAACGTGAAGTAAAATTATTTTGAGTTGTTGCCAGACGCAAATATGCATATTTTGTAATGCTGAAAAAGATTTTGAGCATAGAGTATAATTAGACGCCTATAGGTAAGGTTTAGCGCTGGCGAATATTGGAGGGGGAAAATGGGAGGGGTTATTCCTGCTATGGCATACAGAGTTACTTGATGCGATTGGATGCGATGCCTGATCAAAGTACTGTTTTTTGATTCTGAAAAATGTTACTATACGTAAACACCGTGATGGGTTTTTGCCATGCGAGACTTTTATAGGAATGGAAAAAGATCATGGATTATTTTGTTCCTTAACCAGATTTAAGGTTGGTTTTTTTTTGGAGGGGGGGGTTAAATGATCAGCTGTAACTTTGGAACTACTTACAAGCCGCACCCAGTTATTGGCCGCATTTTTGCTTCCGAAAAAGAAAAATATAGTTTAACGCCGTGGCGTTATTACCGGAAAATACGGTAAATAAGACGTCTACAAATACATGTCTTTTGGATGTTATACACACACAATCAATAGATTTATGGCTTTAGTTGGCAATTAAATATCTATGGGACATCTATTCCATTAGCTACATAAGATTTCTACTGATGGATTTCTTATGGATGTCATAAATACATTTCCTCTAGATATCTGGTTTCGGATGACTATTAGATATCTATAAGCCCTCTAAGGATATCTTATTTAGCAATTTAGAAGTCCTATAGATATATATTTTTCTCCAAACATAAATATTCTTTAAATAGATCAGTTTGGATATCTATTAGACCTGATTTGGACGTAGTATGCTTTGTGGGTAAGGGGCCCCAAAGGAGCCAGTCCAGGCCTGGCTTTGGTGACATATCTGGCTTGGCGACCTGTTCCCGCTTAACCAAATATCTCCCACAAATAAGAAAGTATGTCTATACCATTAAACAAGGAATTTAGTGAAAAATTTTAGGTATATGCTTTTTTTATTTAAATGTTGCTATAATGTATATTTATTTGACAGTGAGAATTTTGTTTTGTGGTCCCATATGATTTTATCCTGATTTTAGTGGTCTAAGTTTTGTGTGTTTAGTTAATGTTGATGTGTGTAGTGTTTAGTTTGTGTTCATTTTATTTTTTATTGCATTTGAAATATATGTATGTTTTAATATGGTATTTAGATAAGTGTTTTGTAGTTTTAGATTTTTTGTTCCTTATGTAACTACGTATGTTTATGTTATATTTGGTGAGGAAAAAAAGTCGTCAAGGTTAGACATTTTCAGACAGGGTCCTGTTTTTGTGAAAAATGTACTCATAATTTTGTTAATCTGAAATAAACTTTCAGTCAGGTTTTTCTAGACAGGGTCCTGTGCTTGTGAATTTTTGAAAATAGGGTCTTGTTTTTGTGAAATATTATAAAATATACAATTTTATAAAATTAAATTTAGTATAAATTAAAGCTCCGTTCTAAGATATTTTATAGAAAGTCCTATTGAAAAAACTATATGTGTAAGCCGGTGAAGCATTGCTTACGCATCAGTTTGTGTTGGGAAGATTAGCTTTACAGAGATGCCAACTCTCAGTGAAACTTTTCAGTAGTAATTGTGAATATTTTCAGTAGTTTTTTATGTTTGTCCATAGTCAGTTGCATAAGCAAAATTTTTGTGGGTTTTTTTTTCTAAACTATTAAGTAAAGTTTAATTATACTTGATTAAAAAATTGATCTTAATGAAAAATAAGTAGAAACTTACCCTGTATGGAATCTATTACCGAGCCTTTGTAGTTAGCGCGGCAGAGCAGAAAAAAGTTTAAAGCAAATATGGGCAACTGCCAGTTCGCCACGACTTTTCATCAAGCCTGCAGTCATATCAGAACCCCATATAAAACCTGGTTTCATCCATTCTTTTTTCCCCATATTCTAAAAACATTCATTGAATAATTTTATGAAGCACTATTTCTCTTGCTATTAAAAATACAGTAATTTCATTACGATACAAAGTTTCTCAAATGCACTAAGAACAATTATTCTATTACAACTACTATCCTTCTAATTGCAATAGAGAAATTTTGCTTTATAAAATTATTAGATGAATAGTTTCAGAGTTAGGGAAGAATGGTTGAAAAATATTGAATAGTTTGTTTTGAAACTTTGAATTTTTAAAGGCAGTTTTCTTCATAGAAAAGTGTTGTGATCATTTGCCCAGAGAGAGTAGAGAAACCTATTAAGCAACTGTGTAAAAACATGTTTTTTCCAATTTTCTTCAAGGGCCAGAGGGAACTCTTGAGAGCTCTCTCTGGTCCTTGTGACGAAGGGCTTTGACTGAGGAAGACCAAAACAATTTTTGGTCGAAACGTACGTATCTACTTACCTGTAACATCTTATGTGTATTTTTTACAAAGTTTTTTATTTACTTTATCATTTAACACCAGTATTTTGAATGTTTTTTTCCGAAAGCAGATTATGTCTGTTTTGTATTCTGCGATTATGCTGTTGTATTGCAGGAGGTTTAATGTGAGTTGCCATATTTATTTTAGTTTTGGTGAGGGTTGTTTTGATTTTTTTTTTTGGGGGGGGGTGGGTGGAAATATGAATTTAAGGAAATTTTCGATTAAGGAGGATACAATAAGGTTTTGTCAAACTTGCATAAAGAAAGGTTTTGTAAAGAATGAATGCTTATTTATCTTACAGACGCACTATGATCCTGAAAAATGAGAGCTATCGCTCTAATAGTGACGTGAAGCTCTAGAGGCTAAATAACACTCCTAGCAATTTAGACGGATAAGGGCTTCGACTACTAACCGCCTATATTGAACATAAACATTAAACATGCTTACTTGAACGAAGAATACTGAGGGACACTGTGTAAGTTCTTATTTTTCTAACAAGTTTTTTTTAGAAATATGAAATGTTACGGCATGCATGTTTTGCTTCATTTTGATACTGGAATTGTTTGGAAGTGCAACATGTACTGTACGTGAAACGTTGGAATTCGAAGTGGTAATTGGTTTGAAAATTAATGAATAAGTTTCAAAACAGCATAAAGCTTTATTTATTGTTTGTGTAAGGAATTGATGTCTGTAAAAACTTGCTAGAAAAAACCAAAAATGTGAGTATGTTTCGCAATATTTTTATTTGAATAGAAATGTCTAGTCTATGTTTTAAGGTTATAGAAAATGCTGAATGCATTGAGTATAGCAGGAAATAATCCTTGTTGATACTTGACGAGTAAATTAACTTTTCCCGAAAACTTTCTCATAGGTAATTTTCGTATTGTTTGAAAATGTAATTTGAGGTCTTGCAGGTGTATCGTCGGCATTTGAATTGGTAATTGGTTTGAAAATCATCATTTTCGTTTTACAAAAGTATTATTTCATTTATTGTTGGTGTGAGGATTTAATGTCCATTAAATTTTGTCGTATGTAATGGTGAGTCAGTTTTTTTATATTTTTAATTGTGTATTTTGTATTCAAATGTTTGTTTTCAAGGCACTGAAAATGCTAAGTGCAAAATAAATATCCCTTAGGATTTTGGCAGACAGGGCTATCAGGGTTATTTTGGGCTACCAGGTATTTGGCGACATAAAAAAACTGCAAAAAACACATCGTAACTACTTGGTGACAAAAGGAAATCTCTACATTTCGGTAGCATCACTTAACGGAAAAGTACCAATGTTTCATTCAAATAATACAGTAAAAGTCATCACAATACATCAGTAGTTCTACCTGTTCTTGACACCAGTGGCATAGCCAGAAAATTTTCATGGGGGGGGGGTTACGATTACTGCAAGTCACATATATGCATACATGTATGTGATGAGGGAGTGCAGAATATACATTTTGTACAGCAAACAATTCCTCATGGGGGGGGGGGGGGCTTTTGATCCCCTTGGCTACGCCCCTGCTTGACACTGCACTTTTAAGAATTTTATTATGTTTTGTTTTTTACATATTTGTGTAACTCATTTTTTTTTTTTTTTCCAGGAATTCTTAGAATGAACCTGTTCATTAAATCAGGCCTATCTAAAAGTTTCTCATAGCTGAAAAGATTGAACATATTTAGACATGGCAAGAATCAACTGGAAAATAGTGAAGTGTTTTCGGTCATTTGTAAGATTTTTTGTCTTAAAGTTTCAACTCCTAAAACTTACATTCCATTCATTATTTCACAATGATTTTGCTGATTGGTTTTATGTTGGAGATTCACTTATGGAACCCATGTTTTGGTTTGTGGATCACTTTACTAAAATTCTTGGACCTGTGAGTATCTGTTTTCTTTATATATACTAGTATGTATACTCTCTTAAGTATATTTGTCGTACATCTTAAGGTTGTTCTTTTTGAAAAAATATAGGTATCACAAGAAATTTAAATAGCTTTGAAAAAAAATCAGTGATTTTAAACATACAAAAGAATTAATAATACTTCTTCACTAAATGCAATATACCCTTATAATCAGGCACATATCCAGGAAAACAATTTGGGGGGTGTCCAAACGGTAAAAAAGGCTGAATTTTTCACAAAAAGACCATATCATTATCATTTTAGTAGCAAAAATAAAAATTTTGGGGGGGTCTGGACCCCCCCTAAATACGTCCTTGCTTATAATAATAGTAAACCTATATGTCTCATGCAACTTTAGAAAGACATTCTTTAACAATTTCAGATCTGTGCTGTTTCTATGACCAGACATGGTACTTTTCTGTGTTTCCACTTTTTTGACACCAACATCATTCCCAAGATCGATGTAAATCCATTTTTTTTTAAACGCCTGCAGTGGGTTTTTTTTTCCCAGTAAGGGGAGGAGGGTTGAGGTTTAGAAAATAAGCTATTTAATGTAAAATTAATATTTTTACTCCTACCAGAAAAAGGGACAGTTTGGCAGTCTTCTCTTTCGCTGTTTAGTGTATGTGAAAGTGTAACTAGAAAATAAATGTTTTTGAAAAATATGGATAGAAATAATTGAAGTTATTTCCTGAAATATTTAATCTGTATGCAGTGTGGGCCACACAGAACCTAGCACGGGCTCCGTAAGTTTATTTGGATGAGTACTAAGTGAAACGATATCAGATGTTCCCGTTTTGACTGCGGGTTATACAGCGCTGCGTACTATCTGTAAACAAATTTTTTTTCTTCACTGAAAACCGTGCATGCAGATAATAGGCAGGAAAATACAATTGAAAGGAATGTGTGGGACATTGTCACGAATAAAGAAAAATTATCTGTCGTCAATGAAAAAGAGGGGATAACTGCCAAAGATGTAAAAGATTATGAAGCCCATGCAAGGTTGGCACGATCAACTATATATCTAAATGTGAAAAGTACGTATCGACAAATAATTGAAAAATGCCAGAGTTCATCAAAGGCATGGAAGACCCTGAAAAGACATTTTCAATTGGACAATTGCTCTAGACATTTGCATATATTTTCTGAACTCAGTCTGCAAAATCCATGATGACGAGGGAATAGATTTGTTTTCTTCTCAGCAATGCAGAATCAACGAGCAATTAATAGGTATTAATCAATCTGAGGTGTAGTTAGAGTTTTCAGTGCCTAGGGACAACAGAAAATTCTGAACCCCCTCCTATTTGTCAAAATGTAATGGTAAATTTTTTATATGAAAATTTTGTACCCATTTGTTGCTGTGCCTGGGGACAGATGCCCCCTCTAGCTACGCCACTGTAATCAACCAATAACCAAAATATATTTAGCTTTTCAGCTAATTTCTTACCTACCCTCAGAGTTCAACCCAATTGTGCAGTCTGTACTCCGTTGGCTGGAGGAGCACTTTAAATATAACAGGATTCTATTAGAACTTATTACTGAAGAAGCACAACTTAGTATATGAGAACAAAACAAGCAAGGCGACTGGAGCCTGGAAGTGCAGTATGCACATAAGAAAAGAACTCAGTGTAAGAAATATCTGAAATTCGAGCATTTGTATAGGAACTACTGGAGCCTGGTCAAGCCCAGAAAAGAGTGGATAAGTCTCCTCCCTCCCTCGGCATCTAGACCCAAGTCTCATAACAGACAACCTGACTTCCGTTGTACTAGATGAGGCCAGAGTCCTGAAAGGTTTTCCAAACCTAGGAATGGAGGCAGCCTCCAATCTAAATCCAGTTCTAGGGACAGAAACATCTCAGATAAAATTTCTTTATTGTCTCAAGCAAGTTTTACAGCAGTTGGTCGGAGAATGGTTGGGTTTTTGACTCAGCCACTTCCCACCTTTTCTGTAAGGACCATTCCTTATTTTCTAACTTTAAACCTTTAAATGAAGAATTGTTTGTAGCTGTTGAAGATGTAACTATACCGATTGAAGGAACTGGAACAAGTGAATTAAAATTTGGTCAACAAATTATTGAGTTCATTCATAAATGAAACTTGCATGTTTATATATTCATATTGTACTCTCCTTGCCTATGGCATAATCTTATTTCTGGCCCTCAGTTAGATGTAAAATGTGCTAAATTTTCAGGGGGTCGAGGGGAGGTAAAGATAACCCACAATTCAGAAACCTCTTTTATGGCAATGTGTTAGATAATGGAATTTACTACCTCTACCCTCTTGTCCCTAATAAAACACTGAAAAAGGTGAAGTTTGAGGCATCTTTTACTCAGAAGGATGACATGTTAAAATGGCATAAGTGTCTAGCCCAGAGGTTCCCAAACTGGGTGCTGCGGCACCCTAGGGTGCCACGAGCATATGTCAGGGGTGCTGTGGAGATAATCAAAAAAAGTGTTTTGGTGGAGTATAATCAAATAATTTCCTCTGAACCGGTATCCCCAAGAAAGTGGGCCAAGCCGATCACTAAGTGGACTCAAACAAAAATATTTCAGTCAAGTTCAAGACTGTCCTGTAGCCTCTCTTTTATGGGAATTCCCTGAAATGGGGGTTTTGTCAAAATTCTATATCCCTTTCCCAAGAGAGTACTTTCTTGATAGTTAGCCCTATAAACAAACAAACAAAAAAAAAATGTAAAATGCATCCAAACTGCTTCATTCTAACCTTCATATTCATATTGCTTGAAAGGAAATCTGCTGGGAAAGTTTTTAGCCAGAAAAGGGTGCCGTGAAATGCTTTTAGCCTGACAAGGGTGCCGCGGGTAAAAAAAGTTTGGGAACCCCTGGTCTAGCCCACATTAGTCCAACTGTGATAGAAATTACAAGTAAAAGGAATTGTGTTATAGATCTTCCTCCAGTTAAGAAGGGGGACTTTTTTTGTGAAATATGAAAATTATGAACAAAAACTAGTATTGTTTAAACCTTTAAACAGTATTAGAGCTAAGCACCTTCAGAATTACTAGTCATGGACGTGTGGGGATCCACCAAAATCACAGGTAGAGGGGCGAAAGATATTTTTTTTTCTATAATAGATGAATTTTCTGAAAAGGTGGCCGTTTATCCCATTAAAAATAAATCGGACAAATTTAAAATTTTTAAACTGCGCATAACTTGTGCAGAAAGATTTTTGAATAAAAAGGTTAAAGTTATCCGGTCAGATAATGGCTCTGAGTTTGATAATGAAACTTTTAAACAATTTTGTAGAGAAAATGGTATCAAACATGAATTTACTAACGCATATACTCCTGAACAGAATGGGATTTCAGAACGGTTTAATCAAACCATAATTAGTGCAGTATACACAATTTTAATCGAAAGTAAATTAAATCGCAACTTTTGGCCATGGTGTGTTGTAAAAATAAAAGAAAACTCCTTTAGAGATGTATGGTGGGTGTCTGCGCCATTCAAGCATCTAAAACCTTTTGGCACAACTGCATATGTAGGCATGTCCCAAAACAACTCAAAAATGAATTTGATGCTAAAGCAAAGAAAGGTGTTTTAATTGGCTATGCTTCTAAAACTAAAGGATACAGAATTTGACTTCCAGGCGAAAATAAAATCTCTGAAACTATTAATTTTTCCTTTAAAGAAGATTTTAATGACCAAACATGCAGTGGAACAGTGATGGGCACCACACCCATATATACCTCCAATTCTGACCTTTCTGAGACTGACTGCTGTGAGGATTCGTAGGTTAGATCTGATGGTATTATTGATGAGGAAAATCAAGGTATTTTCACACCTGAGAATAAGTTTTTGAAATTCTCATTCAGTTGGAATTGTGCATTTTTCTGCGCAGCTTTTCTCCATTTATTTCTAATGTATTACATCCAGAAAAAGGATGTTAGAAATATCAATTTTAATTTTGTTTAATCATACTCATGAATAATGATATACTTTCCAACTTAATGAAAGAAGGAACGAAAATAGGGAAGACCCATAGATTATGATACGCTTTTAATATATTGCACTTTAGTGCATATTTAAAATCTGAAAGTGTTTCAGATTTTTTTACTTTTTTTTTTCCTTTCCGTTTTTTGATAAAGGCCAATATATCCAGAAGCTCTTCAGAATTAATATAGGATGAAAATAATTTGTTCCTTTTTCTAGGTTTTTATCATTTAACCATCTTATTTTTGCAACCAGGGACAGCCCGAAACAGTAAGCATGCATCTGGGAGCCAGCTTCGACATGAAAGTACATGCGTTAAAAAACTTTCTTATCATGTCATATAACATGTCTTTCTTATAACATGTAACTTTCATATCATGTTAAAAAACATGAGTTTTTTATAGGAACTACTTTGTCCAATATTATTAATACATGAGATAAATATTGTTTTAGAGACTATCTGAATTCTCACTATCTTTCTTAGAGCTAGAATTTTTACAAGCATGACAGTCTTCACAAAGTGTGACAACATGGCCCAAACATAAGTATTTTCCACAAGTAGCACAAGTATACTTGGTATTTTTTATTGTTTAATAGTTTTACATTGATCGCACAGTTCGAAGGGGCGTCATTTCGAACACAAAAACTAAGTAGAGCATAAAAGGGGACGTCTTTTTTATATTAGCAGGGAGCACCACTTACCCTAGGGCCGCTCCTGTTTTCAACCATGTTAATTTTAAATTCCATTCAGAATCTGAGAGATTTCAGTGCCAAGGAAGCCGGTGAGGAACAGGATTCTCTCCGAACATGATTTATTAAGATGGCGAACCAACTGGACGCTGGAGGCAGCTAGTAATAATAATAAAATCCATTTGTAAAAGTTTAAATTTAGGAGAAGAATACCTTAAATTTTTAGAACAGCAAAGTTCTGTAACAAAACAAGAATTAATTATAATATACCTGCAATTTGCAAAATTAAATAAAGAAAAAAAGATAAAAGAATGAAAGAAACGGAAAGTAGAAAAGATATTTTAAAACAAATCACCATAGAACTTGCTTTCAAAATTTTGAAACCATTTGTTTTGCTTATGTAGTTTTTTCCTTTTTCTCCTATGCTTTTGTATTTAATGTGAAAATATAGGTGAAATACTTTTGACTGTGTTTTTATTTCAATATTATTGTATTCTACTTTTTTTAAAATCAGAAATGTAATGATTTATCTTTTATGGCCCGAAATCTGCAAAATCCCAAAATCTGCACAAGCCATGGTCCCAAGCTGTGCGGATTTCTGGCTCTCTACTGTATATATATTTTTAAGTTTTTAATTATAAAGCTGCTGTGCCCAGACAATCAAATTATATTTAAACAAGAATTTCATAGATATCCATTTTTTCTTTCAAGAAATAGGTATGAAAAAGGGAGAGGGTGGCTACCAGCTCTTCTTTAAGGAGAATTTCAAATTATCCTGATATTGATTTTTAGGTATTTGTGTATGTTACATTTTGCAACAATAATTTTATGGATGTCTCTATTTTTTCTTTGGGATAGAGGGGTGTGTGAAAAGAACGTTTGCCCTCCCCTACCTTCCATAGATTATAAATTTTGAAAAATCCTCTTTTATGAAACATCTGTGTTACAAATTTCACACACATGCCAAATTCTGTATTATTAGCTTGAGTAGTTTTGTTTAGGGGAATTATTGATGTATGAAAAACAACATTACTTTACAATCCTCCCAACATGGCATTTTGTTGCACACCAGCATAACTGAGAAGTTTTGAGTAACATTATTTATCTCATTTTTCTGATTTTAGATTTGCGTTGCCGGAGTCGTAGTGCTGGGTTCATCAATTGTCGCTATAACATATATCATAGGTCTTCCTTTTTATATGCGATGGAATTCATACATATTGTGTCTTGCACTAATTATTGGCCATTGGTTACTCATCAATGTCATATTCTATTATTATATGGCATATACTACCGAACCTGGATATCCACCCCAAGTAAATATCTTTATTATTCTTAAATATTTTTAATCTCTTTGCAGTTCCTTTTAAGCATGGAATATTCTCTGTATGTATGATAAAAACATTTTTAAATACATGCTTTCAAATATATTGCAAATAATAAGTGCTGTTGGTAGGTTTTATACATTTACATTGCAATAAATATTTAAACATTGGAGTCAAGGCTGAAGAAAATCACATTAGTTACTAGTTTATCTTATATGTTTTCAATTACTTTCATACCTTCCTTATTTTTGCTAAATGGTGCAAAGACTTTGATATTGCCTTGTAACATCTTTCCAACAAGTTGAATAAATCTTTTTTGGGGTTAAATTTCTTGATGGATCGTGCTATCTTCAGAGTTTGATGCCATACTTGACGTACACATCCTTCAAAAGCATTTTTACTTTAGATTACGGTAAATTTATAATGTATCAGTCTGAGTCTTCTTTAAGAATGAGTATTTATAAAATTTATGAAGCTCATTTCAGGATGTTCACTGGCAACTAAAAAGGAGATTTGTTGCTATTAAATTTAAGATTGGGAAACTTGGGAAACATTTTTGGTTTTAAAAATGTGCTTTTCGTACTTTTGGCAATCGGAAAATGACAAGTTATGTTCTTTATTATTTCCCTTTCCTTTCTAAGTCTTATCCACTATCACACTGATCCCAAGAAGCCTCCCTAGGACTGTTTATTAGCATGTCAAAAAGCTGTCCTGGGGTATTTATTGGTGTTTTTGTCATTATGATACATTTTATATTGAGTAAAAGTATGAAGAGAACTACAAAATAATAACAAAGAGATTATTTTAATTGTTCCATTTAGTGTAATTTTTTTAACTTAATAATACCAACTTAATAGTCTTTCTTGTGACTTTATTTTGGACATATTTTCAATTTATAAGTACATTGGCCACATATCTAATAAATAAAGAATTAAAGCCCATTACCACTTTTTGGGTACACCCTGGATATATATATATATATATATATATATATATATACATATCCATATATATATATATATACATATTTCTCTTTGAAAGTTTAAAGAAAAAAAGATTTAGATTACTCATTTATTGTTTAAAATGTTTTGACTGGACCAAATTGCAGGTTAAAATTAAATTTCTTTTAATTTGTATTTAATTCTATTTAAATTCCTTTGTGAACTCGATACTAAATCATATTTTGGACGCGCAGCTGACTGTATTGTTCTGCCTAAAATTAAGAGTAGGATTGGACTATAAATCCATAAATTCAATTTGAAATCTTGAAATGAATGAAGTAGGCTCCAATATGTTCATTTAACCTTCCATTAGTCGCACACTTCTTTCCAAAACGGTTAGTCGCATTGCACCTCTGAGGTGTTTCTAGTTTTTTGAAAGCAAGTTAAATTTATTTTAATTTAAATAGTTAATTGTTACATATTTAAGATATTTTAGAGATACAAAGCACTAAATAACTTATTTAATTAATAAAATTTATTAAAAAATAGTATCACAATTAAATCAACAAACTAATGAAAGTACATGCGTTAAAAAACTTTGAGAGTTTTTTTATAGGAACTACTTTGTCCAATATTAGTAATACATGAGATAAATATTGTTTTAGAGATTATCTGAATTCTCACTATCTTTCTTGGAGCTAGAATTTTTACAAGCATGACAGTCTTCACAAAGTGTGACAACATAAGTATTTTCCACAAGTAGCACAAGTATACTTGGTATTTTTTTTATTGTTTAATAGTTTTACATTGATCGCACAGTTTTCTTTTATTGTCCTGATTGCTAGACTGCATAGGTATATTTTCTGCAGGTGGAGAATGTTGTTTCATGATCTCTGCTAGCCTGAGGCGAAGCACTAAAGGTTTTTCTTTTTGCACACTGCTGCGCCGGATCATTTCATCCATCCCAAGATGTTTAGCCAGATGATGCTAGAAGATCCTATTGTTTTTCACTTTGTAACCATTTCCTGAGTATATAATCTGAGCATTTATACCTGCTATATTGAGTAGGGCGAAAAAGATTACCATAGGCAAACATTGAACATTTCTAGCCACATTGTAAGTGGCACATAATTTTTCAACCATATCCACCCCTCCTTTTGTCTCATTGTAGAATGTCACAATCTCAGGGTTTTTCAGAGGACCGAAGATTCATCTGTTGCATTATCAAAATGAAGAAATGATATGAGAATGACATTTTTGTTTTTCCGATGAACGTATGAAACAATAGCTCCTTCCTTCCTAAAACCAAAAATGCTTTAATTTTCATATCTCTTCCCAACTTTTTTAAACTCAACAGGAATTTGCCACTTATTCTCTTTAGTAGCAACGAGGGATAATTTTTTATCTGCGAGTTCACTTATTTGGGGAACGTCACTGAACCAGTTATCTACAGTTAAATTTTCATCCAGTGTTGACTATTGGACTTACCATCCTACGAACAACATCAGTACAGTTGTTACTTACAGCAAACAGACCATCTGGTTGCTTGCCAGCATAGATTTCTATATGATAAGTGTAATAGGCTTTTGAATCCACAAGGGCAAAAATCATAGTGCCATATTTTGAGGGTTTGGATGCTATATATTGATAAAAACTGCAATGACCATGGAAGGCTTCCAATTTTTCATTTAGTGTGACATTTTCACCTAGAGAATAGCATTTTTGACAGTTGGTGATAAGGTTTTGATAACATTTCGTACTGATGCAAATCAGTCCAATTTTCTTCTCTACACTCTTGTCTCTCTATTATCGAAATGAATAAGATTTAAAGAGAAAAAAATTATAATTCATAAAAAGGTTATATCTCCATGATACTTACGCGGATGATCACATTACACCTGAGGGGTGAATAGAGCTGCCACAACTCTGAACCGATATCTACAAAGTTTGGGTGCACACTAATCTCAGAGTAACCAGAAGTTAGGAAGATAACATGCCTTCCCCAGAAGCAACTGCTAACAGTAGAGGAGGAGAAAAGGTGTAGTATTGCACCTGTGAAGTAGGCGTGACTAATGGAAGGTTAAGAAATCAGATATTTCTTTTGATAGAAATAGCTTATATTTCCTTTTGCCTTTTGGCTAATTTCTAGATGCTGAGACTGTTCTTGGACAATTTTCCACTCCCCAGCCTTTAAAAAATTTTCTGTTTATCATATCATTTTCTGTTTATCATCTGAAGGGTGCATTAGCTCTTTTCTTATCAGGATTTAAGTGCAAAATTTCACCAGTTGCTTATACATCCTTCATTATGTTCAGTTTACTAGAGTTGAAACTTAAGAGAGCTTATTCTGTTTTTGGCTACACAATCTGAACTCTAGCATTTAGTGTTTGATTACTTTGCAATTGTAAAGGATCATTCAGTAGACTTAAAAGTTAGGTTAGCCCTTTTTAGTCATCAGAATGCTGTGATTAAAATTTTTAAGAATCTAGTAAGACAAGTCTGAGATAGAATACTTTTGACATAAAATGATTGGAGGAAAACTTAAAAGCTATCAGAAAAGGCTAAAGCACCTTGTAAAGCATTTCACTTTATATAAAAATTATAAATGCACCTACTACTTTTCTAAAATTATTTCTCTCTCTCTCTCTCTCTCTCTTGCGTTTAATTGTATTTAATGAAGTTTTTCTAAAAGTACCAAGTTTTAACCTTTTATTTTTTTGTTGTTAGTTTCTCTCTTGTATCAATTGTAATCCAATTTACCTGCTTCTCCCTGTTTTGCCTATTTTTCAGTTTTAATGCTTATTCTGTATTATCTGTAGGGTGCTATGATTTCTGAAGCAGTTTCAATATGCAAAAGATGTATAGCTCCAAAACCACCCAGAACTCATCACTGTATTGTTTGTAACAAATGTATATTGAAGATGGATCATCACTGTCGTATCCTTTAGATAGTCTGCTAGAGCATATAAACTCAACACCTGTTTAAACTTTTCATTTGTCAAAAAGCATTTTGTGTATGTTTTTCATATTGCACCAATTTTGCCTTCATTACCAGGTATTATGTTTAAAATTTAATTGATTTGCAATCAAAGGACAAAGAGAAAAAATATTTCAAAAGATATATTTTCCTAAATTCTTGTAGCATGGCTGAACAACTGTGTTGGGCATTTCAACCATAGATATTTCTTTATGTTCTGCATCTATGCATGGTGTGGAGTTGTATTTATTATGACATTTGGTATTCCTGTAGCATATGATCATTTCTTGGGAGCTGCAGAGGTAATTTTTCCTTGTTAGCTCAGCAATCTTGTATAGTTCAATTATATTGACATGTAGAAGAAGTTTCAACATGATGAAATTTCTGATATTTCCAACAACCTGTATAAATTAATAGTGTATAATGTAAACTATTTATAATGGATGTTTATGCTGTAGTATGTACATAAATTGGTTGATTTTAAAAGTGGACTTCTATGCTCTTGGCAATTTTTTTTTATATTATCTTTTGCTTAAATAATGATAGACTCATTATTTGATATTAAAACAAGACTTCTGCCATTGCTAGCTATGCTGCAATAAAACAGCAAAGATTCTGTAATATTTTAGAATTATTCATTTTTATTTCTTTTTTTCCTCTCCTGTAAAATTTTGAAAATTTTAGAAGTCCCTTTTTAAAATCAACTCGATCATACATATATATATATGTGAAGAATGTTCGGACAGTCTCTTTGCAATGACTTCGGCTTTTCCGAAAGAATGGCAGTCGAGGCTCATTAAGATTAATCTATATTATTTGTCATTTTTGTCTGAAGAAGGACTGGCGACCTACCGAAGCATGCGTTGCATGTTTTCTAGGCAGTTACTTTAGTGAAAGTCCCTGCAAATTTCTCGCTCCTGACCTACATACCCCTTAGTTTCCCAACTTGTCGTTAGGTGCCACGGGTGTTACCCTTTCTCCAATTGGCTCTCTAAAGTGATGTCATATACTTACTTAGCCAAAGAATTTTAGGATGGTCAACCACAAACCGTAAATGCCGGCAAATTCAGCTTAATTTGCACTTTTGATTCTTAAATGCTCTCAAAATTTGTCTCTGAACATAATATTTGTCTGGCCGAGAAACAAACCTTACAGTGAAAGTACTCTGTTTCACAGAGATTAAAGATGGTTTTTCAGATAACTTTAAATTAGATTAAATTCTCAAATGCTATTTTATATATATATATATATATATGCAGTGTGTCCAGTGCTAATGGTGCCCAAAGGCTGTTTCCTTAACCGTTAGTCAGAGACACATAGTTCTGTTGCAAAAATGCTTTAAATTGTATAATCTATTATATCAGAAACAATCAATTCCTATAAAAATTAGGAAATTTATATTTTTATATGGTCCCATGGTCCTATCAGCTATATTCGGAAAAAATTTCCTTATAAAATTTCATGCAAAATTTAAAAAAGATCGCCCTTTTATGACCAAAATTCACCGAATTATGAAGCAGCTAACATTTTGACTTAAGTTGCTTTTCTACATGTAAAAATGTCCCATTATGGTAAAGGGACCATATAAATATTGAAATTTTAAATCATAGGTTTTGATTTCATTTTCTGGCGTAATGCAGACAAAGAAGCAAAACTAATTGTAGAATACTAAACTTTTTTTTTAGCTGAGGGTTATAGTCAAGCTCTGTAAAAGTCTATCCAGGGTCTTTTGATTTGAATGATTAATCAAAACTGTGTACATTAATTTTTCTCAAATTCATTCTGTATACAACCCTTATTTCACAGCTCAAAAAGTGCTCTAACTTTAATCAGCTATGACTTTGTGAATTTTCGCTATAAAAGGATGATTTTTATTTTTTTATTTTTATTGTGTATGAAATTGTGTAAAGAAAATATAACTGATAAGACCAGGGACTGTATAAAAATTTAAATTTCATAATTATAGAAATTCATTTCACCTTTTCTCATATAATAGATTATACCAATTTAAGGCACTTTTACAGTTTTAACTGTGTACCTCTGACTAATGGTTTAGGAAATAGCCATTGGACACCGTTAGTACTGGAACCGTATATATATATATACACTCTATAACAAATAAATCGACGAACCAAAAAGGCGGTGCCCGATTGAGACGAAAATTGGTGGATAGGAAGACAATTGTACAGAATAGTAAATGATTAAAATTTCAGAACAATTGAATAATTTATTTCAGAGTTACAGTAACAAGTTCAATAAGGTGTTGACCCACCGCTAGCCTGGATACAAGCTGCCACACGGCGTGGCATAGGCCGATAAAGCTCCCGGATGGTCTCCTGCGGTATTTCTTGCCAAATTCGCTCCAATTGTCGAAAGAGGTCATCAACAGTCCGTGCCAGATGCAATCGCCTTCCCATCATATCCCAGACATGCTCGATGGGAGAGAGATCTGGCGATCTGGCAGGCCAAGGAAGAGTTTGACAAGCTTGCAGACAGTTTAGAGCAACACGAGCCGTATGTGGTCTGGCATTGTCCTGCTGAAAAACCAGCCCAGGGCACTGCAAAAGGAACGGTAGCAAAACAGGTCTCAGGATGTCGTCCACGTACCGCTGTGCAGTAAGTGTACCTCTAATGACGACCAAAGGGGTCCAGCTGTCAAAGGAAATGGCACCCCAAACCATAATGCCTTGTTGAGGGCTGGTGTGGCGTGCAATAGTGAAAGCAGGATCCCCCCTCTGCCCTGTGCGTCTTCGATGATCCTCAGGACACAGTTGGAAGCGGGATTCGTCGCTAAAGACTATACGTCCCCAGTCGGCATCATTCCAACCTGATCGAGCCCTGCACCACTGTAATCTGGCTCGGCAGTGTGCAGGCGTGAGTGGCAGGTGGTGTAACGGTCGGCACGAGCGTAGATTTGGCCCTCTCAACCGTCTGTGAATGGTCATGATGGACACTGGTGTTTGGGTTGAACGTCTGATGGTTGATAGAGATGAAGAAGGCGCTGTGACAGCTGATCGGATCATCACTCTGTCCTCACGATCTGTTGTAGCCCTAGGTCGACCGCTACCATCCTGACGCTGCACTCTGCCATTTTCCACCCATCCTTGCCAGCATCTTCGAATCGTCGCATCGCTTCGACTCAAATGACGAGCGATTCTCCGATTAGTCCAACCGGCCTCTTTCAATCCAATGATACGACCTCTGTCAAACTCTGACAGTTGCTCGTAATGAGCACGAATCCTGCAGCGAGGCATTTTTTAAGCTGTTGAAAGGTCATCTGAATCTCAATCAAACCGAAAGTTTTAACAACCGTTGAAGAACTGCTCCTTATATACGTCTGCTGGATGTGCAGTTCCGATGCTCTAGAGATCAAACTACTCATTCATTGGACACCAAATTTGAATCATTTGCATATCTGTTCAAAACAGTCATGCATACGAAATTTCAAAGCAATCGGATGATTGTTTCTTGGTGCGTCGATTTTTTTGTTATAGAGTGTATATATAAATATACCGTTAATCCGCCCCCCCCCCCCCCAAATGCAATGAAAAATCGGTAAAAAATAGAAGGGGCACTTGCATGGGTTTTATCAAAAAAGTTGTACTCTCCCCCAAAATGCAACAAAGAATCACAAAAATAAGGAGGGGGCGCTTACACTAGATTAAAAGAAGAAATAAATTTAATATCTTGTTAATCTGTACCTCCATCTTCACACAAAAAAAAAAAAAACTGATGAAAAATCATTTAAAAAATGTCGAAGGCATGTTTACATTAGGCATGTTTTAACTTCAGAAAAAATGACCAACAAAAGCAAAGAGCAACGTGAAAGCTAAAAGCACATGCAGTGGCAAATGAGGAGAAACACGGGGCCGTTTACATGCACACAAATGTGGAGTAAATGCCGGAACTTTCGCTGCTTTCTACCCCGCTTTCCCCACATAAGGAAAAAAATGCGGGGTAGAAAGATTCCTAGTCAAAAGAAGGGTTAATGCAGAGATAACCTCGCTTTCCCATGATGCATTGCGAGTTTTCCCCTATACTCTGCTTTTGCCCGGGACCTTCCATTCTCCCATGTAAATGGGCCTACAGATAAATCACAAAAGGCAGGAGAAATTTCCTCTTTCAGCGAGTGACGTCAGCCCGGACATGTGACCTGGCGGGAGTGTTGAGAGGTCGGAGAGGAAGGAAAGTAGGTGAAAATTAGCCCATTCAACATTACACTATGATCATATTGCTTTTACTTGTGCAGCAACCGCACCTCTGGTTATTGCAAAACTCGTCCCGGGTATTTTGCAAACACATGCCACTTGTCCTTGGATGCCAGAAAATGTTTACTTTAAAAATCCCAGATCGCTAACAACAACAACAATGTTTACTTTGCAGGACACAATTATTTGGGTAGGGGGATGCTTTCTTGGGATTTTTTAAAATTCCATTTTGCTTAAAAAGTGAATTGGGCATTTGATCAAGAGGGGCTGATTAACGGTATATTACGGTATGTATATACTATATAGGTAATACATTCATATTTGTATCTTAAATAGATACTAGAGATATTTCTTTTATTCATTATAGAGCATTTTTTAACCATTAAGCTAGAGACTTCGGACAACGTTTAAGATATAATGCATCAACTTTTCCTTTGCATATTCTCAAGAATATTTTCAATTAAATAATCACAAGAAGATAATTTATAATTCAAGCTTACAAGGATGAGGCACGGTCTCGGGGAAACGAATTTGAATGATCTTTGGCATAGTGGTTGTATACTGTGAGCATATACTATGTGTAAAATACTAAGACGTAGTACTCAAATACAGTCGAGAAAAAATATTTATTTTTGAACTACTTCACCAAAATTTTAAATATAAGTTACGTGCAAATCGGATTGAGCGCCGTGGTGAAATGTTTAGAACTGGGGTCCCAGGTTCGAATCGTGCATGCAAGTGGGGTTTTTTTTTTTCTGCTCGCTCTTTTTTTAAATACAACAATACTGATAATTAATTCATTTTTTTGGCATGTAAATATTTTACCTATTTTTTATTTATATTTAGTACGTGTTTATTCAGTTTTTTATTATTATTTAAATTTTATTTCTACTTGTAAAATCTTTGGAATCAGAATTTTACACATTCAAAATAATTCACTTTTAACATTTGCAAAACTCAGTATTTATTTAAGGTACATTTCTTTTTGTCACGATCATAAGACAGACTTTTTTGTCTAATTTTCACCCATTCTTGATGCCACAGCAACAGACGAGTTATGTTTTTTAATTGTCTGTCCTCTATTGATGGGTTTCAATTTAAAATATCAGATGTAAAAATTTCGAATAGACATATTTAAGCAGTGAAACTTATCTTGAAGAATTATATCACAGTTACAAATATGCCACCAGGCCAAGCGAGTTCTTATTGTTTTGATGAAAAAGCTACTGATTGTTCTACATACAGTGATGTTTTGAAGCAGTGACTAAAAAATGGAGTAGCATATCACAAAAGTTAACTTCTCAAGAAAAAAAAAATAATATTGCAATGCCAGCTACTGATACACTACCTGAAGAAGCTATGATGATAGGCACAGAATTGTGCAATAATGCATAGGATGTGTTGAGTGAAAAGAAGTTAGTAGCTGAAGAGAAATTGATCCATGCTCAAGAAGAGTGTATAGAAGAAAATTTCGAATCAGTTAAAGATAACTCGTCTGATGACTATGTATGTACCAAATGGGAGAAAAAAAGAAATTCAATTATCATAACTATATTATTCATTCTAATTATTCTATTCAAATAATCATAACTATAAGCAATTGTAAAAATAGACTTCAAATATTAGAAATAAAATTCAAGAAATATGTAAATAAGTAATAAAAAAATTCAATAAGTAGTAAAAATAAATAAATGAAACAGTAAATAAGTATTTACTGGACTGAAAAAAGAATGAATTACCAGTATTGATGGAAAGTGCTACAATAGTCCGTCGATATTTAAAGTGAACTTTATTTACAGTAAGTATGTACATATCAAAACATATTTACATTTAATTTAGAACAATAGCTAATCAATTTAGCGAATTAACTGGGCTCCTATTGCCCCTACAAAACTGCTGACCATACAGCACGAAATCCAAGCAAGCGAAGAAGAAAAATCCTCCTCAGCGAAGAATCCTCCTCAAGCGAAGAAGAAAAGAAAAAAATATCGAGAAAGTATGTAAACACAGGAGGCATTCTAGTCTTGGCGTGTTATGGACCAAGCAGGTACATTTTAGGACATAACATCCGGCCCTCCGTTGAATGTTTTCATTCAACAATTTTATAATACAAAACAATTACCACAATTAATACAAATGAATAAAATAATCAGAAATACAAAATAAGAAAGTACAAACAATGAAAAATAGTAATGAATAAGTACCAAAATGGATAAAATGAATAACAGAAAAAAGTACAGTCCTTAATTATCTGTATTGACAGGAAGAATACATATCTTGGATATAGGTCTTGTTAATACACCACATTTAGTATGTACTTTAACTACTCTTACATATCCATCAGGTCCCTGAATTGCATCTGTAATTCTCTCAAGAACCCATCTACATTTTGGAAGATTGTCTTCCCTTAAAATGACCATCATACCCGTTTTTACATTATTTTTTAACACTTGCCACTTTTGACGTTGTTGGAAGTGACTCAAGTAATCTACACTCCATCTTTTCCAAATGATTTGAGTTAATTTTTCTATACGTTTCCCCCTTGAAAGACGATTTTCAGGTACATTTACAATTTCTGGTTCTGCTACCGTATTTATGGGTCGTCCTATACGAAAATGTCCGGGGGTTAAAACCTCCAGATCATTAACATCCGATGACATTGGTGTCAGCGGTCTAGAATTTAGAATCCCTTCAATTTCTGCAATTACCGTATTAAATTCTTCATAGTTCAATTTAGCATTTCCCATGGCCCTCCTCAAGTAATGTTTAAACGACTTAACGCCTGCTTCCCAGAGCCCGCCAAAATTTGGAGCTCCAGGAGGAATAAACTTCCAATTGATTCCATCTGACACAAGGAAATTTCCTAAAAACACATCATGATGGCGTATCAAGCTATGAAGGCGCTTAAGCTCCGAGTGGGCCCCCACAAAATTGGTCGCATTATGAGAGAATAAGGTGTGGCATTTACCTCGTCTAGCGAAAAATCTTTTCAATGTTGATATAAATGTCCCAAATGAGAGGTCACTTACCAGTTCTTTGTGAATAGCCTTTGTGACCATGCAAACAAAAATTGCGACGTAAACTTTATGAAGAATTCCCTTTCTTTGGTTTCTATATTTAATATAGAATGGGCCTGCAAAATCAACCCCAGTGTTTGCAAAGGGAGGACTAGCAGTAATTCTTTCAGGAGGGGGGTTTCCCATTAACTGATCTACAGTAACCGGTCTGTTTTTTACGCATATGACACAATTATGAACAATTTTTCGAGTCAAATTCCTTCCATTAATAGGCCAAAATTTTTGTCTAGTGTAGTACAAAAGTGATTGTGGGCCAGAATGAAGATATTTTTTGTGATAAAATTCTAAGATTAAATAAGTTACCTTATTTTTTTGCCGGAAGAATAATTTGATGTTTTTGATCAAAACTAACCCTTGAATTTTGAAGTCGACCACCGACTCTAAGCAAACCGTTCTCGTCAGTAAAAGGATTTAAGGTCTTCAAAGAACTTTTACCTGGAAGAGGTTTCCCTTCTTTTATTACTTATACTCTTTATTAAAACTGCCCTGTTGGACCCATCTCAAAATAGTCTGTTCTGCCCTTAACAGCTCCTTACTGGAAATGGGACCTGTAAGATTTCTTTTTCTACAATTTCCGATGAACCTATAAAGAAAACTAATAATTCTTATTAATTTGATATAGTTATTAGTAACAGAAATAAGATCTGATAACACTGGCTTATCCACTGAAGTTAAGCTAATGTCCATTGGTTTTTTGAGTTCACAGTTATATTCACTAGTGTCTGTGACGGATTCTAAATTATAATCTTTTTGCGAATCCGTGAAGTTTGAGAGAAGGGCTGGACCTTTCCACCATAATTCTTGGGTCTGCATCTGATCAGGAGCAAGGCCTCGCGAAACGAGATTGGCAGGATTGTCAGCTGAAGGCACGTGTCTCCACTGATAGTCCTTTGTCAGTTCTTGAATCGTCGAAACTCGATTGCCGACAAATGTTTTCAACTCATGAGGCGATCTTTTCAACCATGCAAGAATGATAGTTGAATCTGTCCATAGAACTGCCGTGCAGTCCTTGATATTTAAGGCTTTAACTACCTTTCAAGTAAGATGCGACAGTAGATGTGCCACAAGAAACTGAAGCCGAGGAATTGAAACCGGCTTAATTGGTGCAACTCTTGATTTGCTGCGAAGAAGGTGAACAAAACTTGTTCCATTTGGTTGCTTCCACTGAGCATAAATAGCAGCTCCAAAGGCTATGCTTGATGCGTCCGCAAATCCGTGTAAAATAATACTGTCATCATTAGGAAAATATCTTCGTATGCTAAGATTTTCAATACTCTTAAGCTGAGACACGAATTCTAACCATTTTCCTTTAATGTCTTCCAGTAGAGGTGAATCCCAATTCAAATGTAGAAGCCAGAGGCATTGCATGAACACCTTAGCTCTAGTCACAACTGGACCAATCAAACCTAAGGGGTCAAAGATCTTCGAAATGTCCGAGAGAACAGTTCTTTTAGTACAGTATTGGACCCTTTATCCGGAATTCCGAAAACCGGAAAGTTCCAAAAACCGGCACTTTCCCCCGATTTCAGGTTTTTTTTTAAAGGCTTACTGATCTAGATACCATTTTTTTCCACTACTTAAAATCTCGACTATTCGGCATTCAAGTAACCGGAAAATTTCGTCCCCCCCCCCCCCCCTTAGGGGGAGGTCTTCTCAAATGACTAATTCCTACTGTGAATCACAGCTGTCCAAACTTAGAACGGGGAAGAGGATGCAAATTTCTAACTGCTAGAGGTTATCAATAATTCCACGAATCTTTGTAGTATAAAAAAAATAAACAGACAAAATGCTCACAAAACAAATATGACGGACACACGTTACAAAAACAAAACATTTTACAGCTGTGCCGGCGAGCACGGAGAAAAATCAGCTCCGTACCGATAGCCAAAACAGAAAAAGTGCTGATTACATATAGCTAGGGAGTCCTGACCTACTTATTTTGCCCATCTGCATTCCGATGATTCAACAGTGTTATCTCTGAACAGAAGCTCCAGAGGGAAGGAGGGGGGGACAGAGAAAACATCACCGTTTGTATTAATCATTCTCTTAGTTTAAAGAAATTACCTGTTAGTGGTTTTATTTTTAATTTACTATTATTTTTCTCCCCAGCGATGCAAAGGTATTATTGCCTTGTAACACTGCAATATAAACGAATATTATTATAAATACAATTAAAAACTTTGTTAAAAACACACAATTAAAAATAGATCAGTACGCACCGATCTATTTTTAGAGTATTTTTCAACATGCATTGATTATCATTCCAAAACATTTCCGATTAGATCTCCCCCCCCCCCTTAACAGCTTAGTCGGCAAACATATTTTTTTTTTTTTTTTTACAAGCTTAATTATCCGGAATTTTCACTTATCCGGCATTTTTCGTGCTTTCTGGATAGTCGAGCTTTTACTTATTTAAATTGTGTCCTTTTAATTAAATGGTTTTTTCTTTTCCTGTTATGGGTTACGTTGCAGCTGCACATGTTAGGGAGACAGCAGGCGGATTACTTCTCTATTTCGACGTGCCTCAGATTGTCTCGATATTTTTGTGGGGAACATTGAAACAGCTAAAGATTAATGAAATGTTCAAACAAAATAAAGAATAAATGTTTAAATGTTAGCTTTTCTCCTCTCAAAATTGTATATGATCTAATTGTAAGGTCTCGTTTTTTAAATTTTGTTTTGTAATAGTGGGCATTTTCTAATTTTTTCTAATGATTTTAATTTTCATCACAATGATGTTATCAAGGGAACGAGCGAGGTATATTGTTTTTGGCCATCACGTAAGCAGTATAATGTCTACCGTCTTTGTAATCCATATGCGGAATGCGGAGGCGAAAGTGCGTAGCGGCGGGAGAGGGGACCATGGTTCTCTCCCGTAGCGATGGTTCTGCATATCTGACAGAATACTTGGATGCCATGGGCGCCGGCAGCATAGGGCAAGGGGATTTTTTGGATGGATTTTTGTATGCAGTGTTTTCCCTTGCTTTTTTGCTCTTTCCAACATGGTAACCATACGTTAAAATAGTCTTTGCCCCCCTCCCGGGAAATATACTGCCGGCGCCCATGGTGGATACCGCGATTCGCAGCATTGAAGTTTTATTTTACAGTAAGTTTTAAATTTAATTATTTTTATTTTAAAATCTATTATGAACGCTTTACTATTTACATAATTATAAGCAGTAATTATCATAAAAGCTACTTGTACTTAAAGACCGGTACTTTTTTAATTCTACTGTGCACAAAGGGTTAATTTTTCGGCAGCGACCCGAAAACTGGCAAATTCCATAAACCGGAATGAGGTCGGTCCCGAGGTTGCCGGATAAAAGGTCCCATACTGTATATGTCTCTTGTTGTTGAATCTTTACCTTAAAGGTAAAACAGTCGTCTTGAGGGTTCCACAGCACTCCTAAAGTCTTAACAGATTTCACTTGGTTCGAGTCTTCGAAAGCATAATTTTCATTACATGAAATACTGTGGAGGAGATCGACATTATTTGAACTCCATTTATGAAGATACATTTTTCCACGCTCTAGTAACTCAACTAACTGATCTTGCAAATTCTTTGCACTTTCTAAATCACTAGATCCCGTAAGGATATCATCTATGTAAAAATCTTCTCGTCCAACAGCCGCTGCTTCAAGAAATGATTCTTCTTAATCATCAAACAGCTGTTTCAGTGTTCTTGTTGCTAGATAAGGGGCGTTTGTTGGGCATAAGTAATAGTGCAAAGTTGGTATGCTTTAACTGGTTGGGATTCGCCTTCCTTCCATAAAATTCAAAATAAATCTCTTTGCAATGGATGAATTAGAATTTGGCAGTACATCATTCTAATATCTGCTGTAAAAGCATAAGCATATTTTCTGAAACGAAGCATTATTGAAAAGAGATCTTGTTGGGGTATTTTCCCATTTTTCTGGAGCTGATTTAAAGAAACACCAGTAGATGTTTTAGCAGAACTGTTAAACACTACTCTTAACTTCGTTGATGTATTATTCGGACGATAGACTCCATGATGAGGAAAATAGTAGCTAACATCTGGTTCTTGATCCTTGGGAGCTTCCACCATATGCCCCAATTCCCGATATTCTTTCATAAATTCCGTGTATAGGGACTGCAAGTTAGGATCTCGATTTAACCTTTTCCATAGCGATTCTAATCGAACAGCCGCTATTTCTCTTGAATCCCCCAAAACCTCATCCGGTTTCAAGGGCATTTGAACCATATATCGTCCACCTGCCATTCTGCAATGCATTTCCATAAAATGCCTTTCACATTCCTTCTCTTCATCACTTAAAATAGGTATAGACTCATCAATTGTTTCGATTTCAAAAAATCTTTTACGTGAGTCGTCAATGCTATCCGATTCCTGTAATAACCCACAATAATAATCGCTGGTCTCGGTTGAATGTCATTTGAGCCGCTAACAATAAAACCGAAAATACTGTCTTGAAGAATTAAGCGAGAGTCCTTAAGTTTCAATTTTTCTGATTTCAATATATCAAAAAATAATTGTGCTCCAAGTAAACCATCGATTTTTCCGGGTTTATAAAATACCAGATCTGCTAAATTTACACCACTAGGCAAATTTCTAAAATCAATATTTAAATGCCTTGTGGGAGTTATGTTTGTGACTTTTGGTACAATGAAAAAGTCTGAAACCCTAACGAAATCGTAAGGTGAGTTAGCAATTTCAATGCGTACCTTCGATTTAATCAGAATGACAGTTCCATTTAATCCTGCGATTGGCATATTTATTTTTTCTTGTTTCAAACTCAGCAAATTGGCGGTGTCTCTGCATAAAAAATTCACCATACAACCAGAGTCTAGTAAAAACTGCAAGGGTTGTCTCTTTCCAGCTGCATTCTTCACATAAATCACAGCTGTGGCCAAAACGACAGTCTGAGGGTTATCACGAGAGCAGCTTGTGCTAGCACAGACTGATAATGGAGGCTCTTCAGGGGGCTGATGCGCCGAAATGCTTGCAGTCATTTTCGCTTGATTCCAATAATTCGCTTTTCTTTTTTTCTGTGTTGGATGCGTAATGCAAAAGTGAATTATGGGGGTTGCCACATAGCTTACAGTTATATTTAAATTTGCATTCCATCACTTTATGTGAGGGGGTTAAACATTTTATACACAAGGAATGCTTTTTTACTACAGAAAATCTCTCGGCTACTGGTAATTCTTTGAATCGTTCGCAAAGATAGATTGGGTGGGTTTGATTGCAAACAACACATACATGTGACACATTAGAATTATGCATTAGCAATGTTTTAGCACGAAACTGTTGATTTGAATTACTATTAGATTTAGGTTGCGAGACTTTAGAATTAAAATAATTTGTTTTCTGTAAACCTTCTAAGATGCGTGTTCGTTCTTCCAGAAAATTTAAGAACGTTTCGAAATTTGGCACATCATTTGTTTTAAGAGTAAGTTTGAATTCCTTTCTGGAATTCTGATCAATTTTTTGCAACAAAATATTAAGCAACAAGACATCAGCAAAATCATTCCTTTCGAATTTCAGCAATTTTAATGTGTGGAGATTTCCTCTTATATTATCTAGCAATAGTCGTACTTGAGCTGAGTTTTCATGGACCTTAGGATAATTCAATATATTCGATATACGAGCATCTACGACAACTCTTTTATTTTGATATCTAGCTTCGAGAGCAGAAAGGAGAGATTCAAATGTATCTTCAATAGTTTCAATTAATTTTACATCACCTTTGAAAGAAGCTTTTAAGTAGAATAGCTTTTGAATATCAGTTAATTGTTCATTTTCTCCAATAATAGACATAAATTGATCTTTAAAGCTTTGAAATTCCTGTACTATTTTCCTGAAAAAGTCGGGAGAGGAATTTCAGGCAAACGATACTTCATTTCATTTGAATTAGTAAGTTTATTTTCATTGTTTCCAATACTAGATACTTTAAGATTAGAGATAAGTATTTTGAAGCTTACCTCTGAATCTTCGTTCTCTATTTCTATTGTTTCGACATCGGCTAAGTCCTTGGAAGGGTCCACTGCTTCCGGAAGTTGGAAGTAACTATCTTGTAATTCTTTAAGGCTATCTTTCATTTCACGAATTGTATCCAACTTTGTTCTCAATTCGATTTCATCTTTGTTAACATCCAAGGAGGGTTTATAAGAGTCGATGAAAGTTTTTACGCGAGTCGATTTCGCTTGTAAACTGTCCTTTTTTCTATTTAAAGCGACAAGAGCTTTATTAGCCATAGGTGACCGATTATATTCCAATATTTGGAGCTACAACCAGGATCAAGTGCAAATACCTAAATACGATAATAACTATAATTTGCAAAATATGACTTAATATCCGTATTATATACTTAATATCCGTAGGAAGCTGGTTAGCACTCCGGTCGCTACGGACCATAATGGAAAGTGCTACAATAGTCCGTCGATATTTAAAGTGAACTTTATTTACAGTATGTACATATCAAAATATATTTACATTTAATTTAGCACAATAGCTAATCAATTTAGCAAATTAATTGGGCTTCTATTGCCCCTACAAAACTGCTGACCATACAGCACAAAATCCAAAGCGAAGAAGAAAAAAAGTATATATCGAGAAAGTATGTAAGCACAGGAGACGTTCTGGTCTTGGCGTGTTATCGCCCAAGCAGGTGCATTTTAGGACGTAACAATTGACGTATTTTAAAAAAGAGAGAGCGGAAAAAAATGCTTGTGCAGCACAAGATTTGAACCTGGGACCCTAGAGTAGAAAACCACTGTTCTAATCATTTCGCCACGGCACTTAATCAGATTTGCACATAACTTATATTTAAAGTTTTGGTAAAGTGGTTCGAAAATAAATATTAATTTTTCTCGACTGTATTTGAGTATTGCGTCTTAATATTTTACACTTACTATATTTACATGGTATACTACCACTGTGCCTAAGATCATTGAAATCCATTTCCCCGAGGCGTGCCTCCTCCTTGTTAGTTTGATCATGTAGTCTGTGTAAAATTGGTTCCATTTTATGTATATTTTGATTCCATGTGTATTCTTAATGTATCGAAAAATTTTAAATAACAGTTGTTAATGTTCAGCAATCACTAGGTTTTAATGATATTGTTTTATAAAATGAATCTTAAATCAAATCCTTGTCTGACTTTCTCGCTCTCTCTCCTTTTTTTTTTTTTAAATCATATGTAACAGTGGCATTGAGCAGTTAAAATTTAGTAATTGAAATATGTAAGATTAAGCTAAATTATAAATTACAACATATATGTACACGCATATGTTGTATCATTACAACATCTGTGTGTATCTTACAAAAATATTCACTATATATATCCACCACCCTTTTCCAATCGAATAAAGGGACACCTTAGGTGTACATTTTGTTTTCTATTTGAATTATTTTGATGTATATTTACAGAAGGCATTAACTTGCAATTTAAAAACCATTTCTATATTCCATATTCATATTTGAACTGTCAGATAATCAATATGAAGTTTCATTTATAAAATTAATCCCTTCATGTAAAATACATTAATATAACTTCTTGTATATATGAAATTTAGTGTTACAGGATAATTGTGTAAATTTAGTGATCATATATTATAAAAAATTTCTGTTTATTTGGACAATTCTCAAAGATTTTCTAAAATTTAAGAATTTATTGTGTATGGTATTTTAAATATTGACAATTTTTACAAAGGTGAAAATATTAGAAATATTAAAATAAATTTAGAATATTTTCATTTTTTTTTAGAGCCATTTTGTGAAGCACAAATTTCCTGCATATATTTTTAGAATATAAGTTTTGATAAATTTGTATATCTAAATTATATTCATCGAATTATTAATCATGAAAAAAATCCCTGTATTCTGGTATTTTTCTTCTGGTACAAAATGTTTGTACGTTTTTCAAATGAAATTCAATATTTAGGTATTTGATACTTATGAAAAGTTAAGAATTTCAAATTAGTACATTTTATGAGATTAAAAAAAAAAATCTAAGATGAGAATAATATTTTTAATACATGTGAGATTAAAATAGTGAAAGCATTACATTCATAATTAATGTAAATATTTTGTATTTCTTTTGGTTTACTATATTTATTATTGCTATGAAAATTCTTTTGTTTTATCAAATGGAATCTTTATTATAGTAGTATAATTCCAGAGCAAATAAATTTCCATATTTTTATTATTATTATTAGCTACCTATCTCCCCCATTCTCCTTTTAACTAATTAAATCTTGAATGACCCCGTGTAACCTTAAACTGCTTTATTATCTGTAACTTTCATTTTTATTTCAGCACAATGAAATATCACCTGTATTGATTGAATTTGCTAAGAATATCACTAAGTACATTCTTTATAAAACTTACATATTGCAGGTAAGCAACTGAGAGCTTTTGCATTTGCATTTATACTAAAAGCTAAATGTTGGCATCAGACAATTATAGGTTAAATTTATCTCATTAAAAGCTCTGTATTCTTGCAATCAGTTATTAAAATGGTACCATATTTGCATGTGCAGCTGTGGAAAAGGGAGAGAGATACTCCTTTGTTATTCAGTCACTAGCTGCCTTTAGCGACCAGTTTTGGCCGCTTCATGGCCAAAATGTGCAATCTACGGCACACGGGCCTCTTCGGACCAAAATTTGCAACATACTAAGATAATTCTATAACTGACTTTTTCGTTTAAAATCGATACTTTAATAAATACAATTGTTAGTAGCAAAATCTCTTTGAAGAGGATGCTAGGGACATTACCGTTAAAGAGAAAAATAACCTATTGAGATATTTATCACTATATTCATGCTGCAATGTATTGTTTCTTTAAAAATATTTTTCTTTGTAACAATAAAACTTTTGCTCGAACATGCATTCGTACTTAGATAAATAAAATTAGTGAAAAATTAGTAAAATATAAATTATAATGAATGGTTTTATACAGTTTTTTTACTATAGTAAATTAATAAATTTTGTTAGTTAAAATATGGCCTTAATTAGAATTAAATTAAATTAAATTAGAAGTAATTTACTGAGTAAGTAATTAATTATACATGAATTTTGTATAAAATTATTCCTTAGGTAAAGCAGAAATCTGCTTTTAAGGATTTAGTTAACAATATAATTCATAGATGTCCCCACCAAACAATCTGTTGCACATTTTCTCTCTGTGCTTCACTTCTGTCTACTTTTTCAAGGCTTTATATCTCACTAGATATTTAGAATAAAAAATAGCTGCAAGCTTGAAAAATGTTAATTTTTTAGAGCTCTTTTGAACTATACAAAAAGTTTTTGCTTTTAGTAAGAGATAAAAATGTTTTTATCAAAATTTCAACATGGCAGCAGATGCACCAGCTGGCAGCGATGAGTTGATCCTGGAATCGTTACAAACAGCACGTTTATTATTTAAATTATTATGTTTCATTATTTAGTGCCTTGATTTTTTTAATCTACCATTCATTTTTGGAATGGTGCATAATTTAAATATGTATGCATGAGATTTGAATAATCATCTTCTTGTTATGATATGCAACAGTTTCAATTTTCATTCTTCTCAATTGCGACAGCTTATTTTGATTTCTTAAAACATTTGTAGGCTTTCAGATTATCCCAAATATTTCATACCTGTTTAGCGAGATGTTGAAGAAGAAATGTCAAGGTCATATTTACCTTTCTGTTTTGCATAATAAAAGAAATCCTGTAATAAAAACATACTGTATTTTTCAGAAACTTTTGTCTTAAAAAAATAACAAGTTTAAATATTTTATATGTATTTAATATTTTTAATTGATCCTTTTGCAAGATTTAACTGAAAATTATGTTCAAGTATTCAAAATAATTAAATAGTGTTGCAATATAACCAATCTAAATGTGTAGTTCAGAAAATTTGTTTGTCATATACAA
Source organism: Cheiracanthium punctorium (assembly GCA_038373885.1). Taxonomy (NCBI): domain Eukaryota; kingdom Metazoa; phylum Arthropoda; class Arachnida; order Araneae; family Cheiracanthiidae; genus Cheiracanthium; species Cheiracanthium punctorium. Next base: position 60,134 of record JAWZYV010013517.1, read on the forward strand.
ACTTTCGCTGTCAAATCGGTAACCTGAAAATTTTGTCCAGATATGTAAAACGTAGAGAAAAAGTAGCTATTTTTAAAATCTTTTGCATTATTCCCCCCAAATTCAACCTAACTGACCAACCACTTTGAATTTTTGCAAAAAAGTAGAGGGAAAAAACTCAACTACAGTATAAATCTAAAATTCACCCATTTCTTAAATTTTCATAAATTTTTAATGAAAAAAAATCACTTATTAAAAAAATTACTAGAAAATTTGCAGGGGTCTGAGAACAAATAATATATGGAAAAAAAACCTTAGCAGTCATATGGAAAACGTAAAATTAATTTACAAAAAGACTTCAAGTAATTTTTCATGCCACGCATCAAGATTTTTCAGGTTTATAGCCAAACTTTACAATTTTCCTCAAATTTTTCTGCTAAAATAGAATTTCCTTTCTATTTCTGTTTTTTTTTTTTTCAGTTTTCTTGACCACTGGCAACCCTGTGTATGCCATGAAACCTTCCAGCATTCCAAACTAATAGCATGTTCATTATCCATACCCATATTTCCATGAATATATGCAAGTTTTTTGAAGCGCAATATAATTGTCAACAGCATCACTGCCAAATTAAAACGTCAACTTTTTTTTTCCAGCACTGTATTCAAAAATGCATACATAAAAATAAACCTTATGCTGTATAATAAAATCTTATTATAGTTTTAATTACTTTGAAAACCATCTTGTGTGTGGCTTAGCTAAGATTCATTAATTTTATGTTAATTGAAACTGAAAAAAAAATATTCCTATTTTTAAAAATATTACTTTTTTTTCACATTAGTTCTAAATGTCCTTGATATCTATTCTGCTGATTTAAAGAAAAGGGAAGGATATTTTATTCACATGAGCTCTGTGAATTTATTTTAAGTCTGCTTCAGGTTAAAAGAGAAAGTCCTGACTTGGATTTGAATAAAAGATATCTCATTATACAGAATTTATATTTATATTTTTTGAAGTTATTGCTGTATGTTTATAAATTAGCCTTTTATGTCATCATGTTGCAGACCTGCAACATACTAAATAAAGCTATTAAATTAATCATAGTGTGCTAAAAAAAGTACTTGAATGACTTTTTTCTCTAGAGTAGCAGTTCACAACCAGTGGGGCGTGCAAGAAAAACATGCAAAGAGCAAATGATAATGCATGATTTAAAAATCATTTTATTTATTTTTAGTTTTGCTCCAAAAGTATTTAATTTTGCTTACATCCAAACTTTATGGATTTTACTGGATAGTTGGATTATAGTAGACTGGTATAGATTATGTTTAGACTTACGGTGTATTCAAACTCTACGGATAATATTATTTTGTAGAAAAGGTGATTAAATGCTCATTGTTGAAGAATAAAAAACTATGTATGCTGAGGAATATGAGGGGGAAGGCATCATTGTGAATTACCTTTCATTAAGGAGACACAATGTCAAAAGGTTATCAACTGCTGCCCTAGAAACATTGACATAAAATAATTTTTCAAAGTACTTACTTACTATCTATGTAGGGTTTGCTAAAATCAGTTTCTTGTTATCAAGAGATGCAATTAAAATGCTAGTTGTCTTATATGCATTGCAAAACCAGTAAATTGGTGTATAATCTTACATTGATACATTGTCTGAGAAAGATGAACGTGATACATTGTCTAGTGAAATCAAAACAGATCCGTGAGTTTAAAAAATATTTTTGCCTTACTGAAACATAAATTAATTTACATGCCATACATCATATTGCATATTCATATACAGCTAATATTCTATTGTATACAGCTATAAGTTAAAATGCTCACTGTTATTGTATGTATTGAATAATACAGATTCTCGTTTAAATATGATGTAGGAAATAATCTATAATTTTAAGAAAATTTCTGTGGCTTTGGTATTTTTGCTATTTAAATCTTCTAAATATTCCTTAGTATTACCAAAGTTCAGTGCATTCTGAAAAATAGATGTAGTTAGTTATTTTTTTTTTCTCCCTCAGCAACCTCAGTTTCATTTCCATAACATTACTTCAAGCAAAGGAGAAACTAAAAACTGGCCTGAAGCCTTATATCATTCATGTGTTGTTTACTGTAGTCTTCTATGTTTGGCTGTCTTCTTTGTTCTTGGTGGGCTTACTGTTTGGCATGCTCGACTTATTACAAATGGCGAAACAAGTATTGAATCTCATATAAATAAAAAAGAACGAGAAAGGTTTAAGAGACAGTATAAAGTAAGTTATTTTTTATTTATCTATTTGTTTATTGTGTGTGACAATGTATTTAAAATTATCTGTGTGCTCATGTTATTTATTTCATATATGTTTATGGTTTGTAAAGTTAGTGGATGCTTTTATAGTTTGAATGGAACACATTAACTGAAATATTGTTCTAGATTTTTGGGAGTTTTAATCTTTATTAATGTTTTACCTTTGCTACATAATTCTATTTGCTAAAAATTTTGTGCTCACACAATTGCTATTTGCATGTAGAAATTTTATACGGATAACTAAAACATGTGACACCATCACAAACTATAAATCTCTTAGTTTCTTTCTACTGTATTTGCCAATTATAATTATCGTCAACTTGTGCCAATTATAATTATCGTCCCCTGTTTAGCTTAAATAAACACAATGCCTAATGATCTTATATCTTATGCATGCCAGTCTTCAATACCATCAATGTAACAAATGCTGAATGATACAGTTAAGACTTTAAAAACTGAAATGATTTTTTTCAGTTTTAAATGTCAGTTCAGTTATAAATGATTGATATTTTCAAAAAGAAGAAGCAGATGCAGAATGAGCCAAAAAATATTATCCAAGCACACATTTTGAAACTGAAAACTTCGTGTTTAGGAAAAGCACAATAATAAACTTTGACAATAACACAATATACTGCAGTATTTATAGACATCTTTTTCCATATACAGTTGGCTCTCTATTTAACGACGATCTCTATTTAAAGATGATATTTCAAAGTCCCGGACCCTCCAACATAAAAAATCTCTATTTAGAGACGATGCTGTTTCTGTTTAACGACGATTTTTCTTCTACATGATAAACTTTTTTTTTTTTTTTTTTTTAACTTCTTATCTGCAACTGGAGAACCTTCTGTGTGCGAACAAGTTTGGTTTCAATAACAGAATAGGACTTTCCTTGATGTTTGCAATGTTTGAATTAGACTTGTTGCAATGAGAGAAAGGGGGAGGGGAATTCTGGGATTACTGTTTAGCTGAAGATGGGCTATCCTTCACGGAACTCGGTGCAGTGGTCAAATCAATCAATTGATCCACGCCAATGTGCCAATTGAAACACGTCAATATATTAGGAAATATATTGGCAGTCCTAAGCCTGTAAAGTGTGATGGGAAATGGTTCTTTTTTTTTTTTTTTCCAAATTCTGTTTAAGGACGATTTTTCGCAGTTCCTTGAAAGTCGTTAAACAGAAAGCCAACTGTATTAGCAATCTCTCTGAACTAAGTAGATGGCATAGCTACATGCATAAGATTTTCATCTATGTCTGTCTGTTTATTTACAAAATTAAAAAACTGTATAAAGTTAGATTTCAAAAACATGTTACTGCGAGACAGAAAAATCATATCCTTTGCCAGCATTTTAAAAAACTGTTTTCCTCATAGCCTGACATTAAGACAGATTCTTTCTGCCAGCTATTCTGAAAAGATATTAACCCTTTAAATGCCACACTATGATCCTGGAATAAAATATGTATATAATTCATCAAAATTACATTAGAATACACCCATAATGACTCTAAAACAAAAAAAATTCCTTCACTGATTTCTTGGACCATTTTTGGAACATTTGCGTGTAACGCTATCTTTCCTTTTCTATATTTGCTTCATGTAAACAACAAAACACTCTATGATAAATCTAAAATCTTATGCAGTAATAAAGTTTTACTTGATAATTGGTGTGAAATGACCAAAATTTAAGCAAAACTCAATTAAAAAAATTGGAATTTTCAAATTAGTATAATATTTTATAAGAAATTCAATGCAAAAATGTATAAAAGAACAATAAAAATATTTTACGCTTGCATACTCTTGACTAATAATACAGATAATATAAATAAATGGAATTTTTTATATTATCTGTATATTGTTTATTTAAAATGTAATTCTAAAGTTTGGATGATCGTGGCTTTGTCAGGTAACAGGTGGCAAAGGTGTATAAAATTGCCGAAAATTTCGTCATTTCATAAAGCTTCATTTTTTTATATGTTCTTCTTCGCAGTACTAGAAATCACTTTATCCCTTGCCAGACACTTTTCCATCGTGGCAAACCCCCGCCAGACAACCTCAAAGTCATGGAAAACTGTTGTGTTCGTAAACTCCCATGACGAAGTACGTCAAGCTGTCACAAAGTGCCAAGCACATTTTATACTGCTACTTCTGAACTTTCTTGCAGCGCGCTCGTAATAGAATTATGTTTTTCAAGACTTTGAAGTTGTCTGGCGGGGGTTTGCCACGATGGAAAAGTGTCTGGCAAGGGATAAAGTGATTTCTAGTACTGCGAAGAAGAACATATAAAAAAATGAAGCTTTATGAAATGACGAAATTTTCGGCAATTTTATACACCTTTGCCACCTGTTACCTGACAAAGCCACGATCATCCAAACTTTATAGTGGCCGATTGTTCCTACCTCTGTTGGGGGGGTATGCACAGAGAAAGTTTCAGCTTTTATACTATGACGAAGGTCTGGCAGTCGCTGGCTCTTGCTCTATTTTTCTCACAATGTCTATGATATTGTGGGAAGTGTACATGGAGCCTTTTCTTGCATTCAAAACACATGTTTACAGTATTTTTGTGGCATACTATAAAATGTCCTTATTATGTAAGAACGTAATGTGCATCTGAATTTTTTGCAGATTTCTACTGATGAGCACAGGGTCATGTTGATTTTAGGCTTTGTCTAAAACACATTTAAATTAATTTCTGTTTTAAAATTCTATTACCCACACGTCTCCAGGTGTAATCAGCTCAAAACTATTAAAATTCATTTCTTCATCAGCAATCCACCCGTTTTCATCAAGAGAAAGTTGATAAATATCCATGATTGACTTATTTCAATCAGATTATAAAGAATTAAAAAAAAATTAACATTGTCTATAGTTAGAAATTTCTTCGACTGCACCATCTACATTGTTGCTACATACATTTATACAAGTTCTTATTGAAATGTTCTCGAAAATTTGCAGAGCATAGAAAGAAAATCGAGCACTTGATTTGATGTTCCTCCCTCCCACAAGTTTTCTCTACATAAAAAAGACTTAAAATAAATAAACAAACCCTTCTAAAGCACACATTCATTACTAACAGAAGGAACAAGTAGCTGTCTGAGCTCAAATCAGAAGAATGCAGCACTAACTTTTTACCCTTCTTCTGATAAAAGGATGAAAAATAAGGCAACTTTCCCCTTACCCCTCCCCCTCTAGTCCTTTACCCTTCAAAAATATGTAACATATCAGTTATGCCTTTGACAGACTTATGTTCAGCAAATATAAGCACTAAATGTATCAAAATCTAATAAAGCAACACATACATGTGATACCCCTGATTTCGTATATTGTTACATGCCAATGTTTCTTTTTGGAACATTTGCCGTGTTGTCAAGTTAAGATATAAATCAACTAAGGAATTTTGTCAATGCATTGTGATTTTAGAAGAAAATGCAAGATACCAAATTAAATCCACACCCCATATCTTCGTCGGAATTGCCTCAGCTGAAAAGAAAATTGGTGTGGGTGTAACATGCATAAACAATAAAGAGACATATTTGCAAGAAAATAACACATTTATTGAGAATCCGCGATTAAAACTTAAAAAATAAACATTGGCTTAACAGATGATCATATTCACTCTAAATGATTGCACTTAAGTTCATTATTAACAAAATTACTTCAGTTACTCATTAGGGCTCAATCTACTTGACAGGAAAATCATTGAGCAATTTATCTATTTTAGCATTAAGGATCAGAACAAATGAGATTACTCGGCAATTTAGCCTTCACTACTTCAAAATAGCATGTTACAACTCACTTCAAACATAATAAATGACCATCACAGAAACTTAGGTGAGAGCAAGTTTTGCTGAGCAATATATAAATAGTAGATAAACATGTTTACTTTGGTTGAGAGGCCTCTCTAAAAATTGTATAAAAAAATAACTTCACATGTAAATTCTTACTGATTGCATTTTAAAAAATGTATGCTGGCATTAAACAAGTTCTTGAAAAAAAAAAAAAAATTGATGATTTTTGTTAAATAAAAAAAAAGAAAAGGATAGGATAAACAAAAAATTGTTCGTAGAAACGTGGATGCACATCTAGGTATAAAACATCGTTAAAGGGGTAGAGGGCAATGGCGCCCGCCCCAAAATGCCACAAAGAAAGCTAGAAAAGAAGTGTCTGTGCAGATGGCAGCATCTTGAAGGGCAGGCCCATCGCTAGCAGGTTAAAGCTTAAAATTCCCATTTTTGGTTAGTAGCCACTGGCCGGTAGACTCATAAACTTTAATGGCCAGTTGTTTTAGGCACACAGTCAAGGATGGTGGTTGATTCCAATGTCCCCCCCTAGATAGAGGTACACTTGTAGTTGGTTACTTATTTGCAAAGATATATTATGCAGGGATGTGCCAGCTGCTCCAATTGCTCCAAATTAATCCTGATGTGCCAATCTGCTACAAAAAGATCGTTTTTGGACATTTTTTGCTCCAAATTCAGCAAAACTGCTACATTTTTAATTTTTCCATGTATGTTTAAACGTTTGTAAATCTCCCGAATTTTTACAAAAGTCATCACACATTCTAAGCATTCTAATTTCAATCTTTCTCTATTAATCTTAAAAATGAATATTTTTTCTTTGGCATCCGTTTATTTAAAACCTCCAATGCCTTAAGAGTAAAAATTGACCTCTATTTTAAATTTAATTTTATATAGATTTGTAATTTTCTGTTACCAAATTTTTTATTAGCTGCTGATGGTAGTTAATATAGTTTAGTAAATATTGTATTTTTGATTTAAAATAGATATTTTGTATAGCAATGTATAAAATAACTGAATTTTTTATTTATTTCATAAGCTGTTGACTTCCCCCCCCCCCCAAAAAAAAAACTGGTTTTTGTTATAAGTTTTTAAGAGTTTTTAAGAACCTCTTTAATTTTCATTTTTTTTTAGTTGCATTCTTTAATGACTTTTCTCTTTCCCTCCAAAAGTAAATTTTGTATTTCAAAATTGACATTCCTATGCTCCAAAAGTGACTTTTTCTTGTTCCAAAAATCTGTTTTTCTTGCTCCAAATATGTCTTTTTTCTTGCTCCACAAATTGCTCCAAAATTTAATTTCAGCTGGCACATCCCTGATTATGCAATCAATTATTTATTTGCAGAGATTCATTATTACAATACAATTTTAATCAGGGTCTTCTTCCAATTGAATCTCTCCACCACAATTCAATTGCTGCAGTTGGATCAAAAGGGTCTAATAATTGTATATTAGAGCATTTTATGTGTAGTCTGTTTTCTAACATAGTTTTTTTCATCGACATATTCTGGTTGTGTAGAATGTTTACAGCACTATTCCAAATCCTCTCAACTTCTGCATTGCTGGGAGAGAGAGTGAGGATTATTCTTATCACTTGGGTGATTACTTGCATATTGTTAAAACTATCAGCCTGTAGTTTGTCAAGCAATGCAGTAAGTGAGATTTGTTTAAATTTTTCGAACATTATGGTTCGCAGTGCCACTCAGAAAGTGCTCTTTCTTTCTGAAGCTTAAAAACTGTACAGAATTCTGCAAGTTCTTTTTCTCCATACTCATTTAATTCCTCAGAAAAAGATGGAAAGAAAGCTGTATCTAAAATGTCAGCAGTACAAACACATAGTCGACTTTCCAGATCCATCTTCACCAAATAAACGTCTCATTATATTTGCACGCACTTTTGCTTGCATACTTCATGACAAGGAGACACAGGGTCTGTTACATTGCTTGTGTACTTACGTGCACAAGACTTGAGCATTTGGTTGTGGGGAGGGGGGGGCTGTAAGATTATAAAGGAAGGGAAACGATTTTAAATATAAAATGCCCAGAAGTCTTATGGAACAAAGTCTTTTTATTGAGAAAATTATTTTACTTTTATTTGGATGTTCTGTTTTGCAAAGTTCATTCATACTTGTCAACAGTCAAAGAAAAAAATCCAGGAGATTTTTAGGAAATATATGTGCTTTTTTAAAATTTAATTCTGAAATTACTTAGTGTAAGGTAAAACTATTATGAAAACTCCATAATACATACCTGCTAACAGTCCTAGGCAGAAAATAGGAAATTTTGTTTAAAAAAATCCAGAAATTTTTTGAAAATAAGAAGTGAAAAAAATACCCCCCCCCCTCCCTCCGGGAGGACAATCATCATTTCTCGACGTTTTTTGTATAACATTATATTTTTAGTTACTCCTATTTTATTTTGATTACTTAAAAAAAAAAAGAAAAAAGAAAAGAAAGAAAACTTAATTGTATGGCATGCAGTTAGTAATAATTTATTTCCCCCAAATCGTGCAAGTATTTTGAGTTTCTGCTCCATGCATGCTTGTTTAAATAATGATTAACTTTTCTTCTTGAATATCTCTCTTGTAACATCAATAAATTGTTAATGGAGATTGCAAACAGAGCATATTTTGTTCTCCTCCTTCCACCGCCCTTCCTCCTCTATTAACAGCCAGTGATAAACGCATTCCTCTCAGCTGAGCTGGGTTTGTTGTTTTTTCTCCCCTCCCTTTTGCTAGCACTTGTTTAGGTTCTTTTTTTTTCCCTTTCTTTTTTTAAAACATTACGACGATTAGAAATACTATTGATATCATCTTGCAGTTAGAAATTTGCATTCTATTCTAAGTTTTGGCTAGCTGTGCGGTCTCTGTATCAGTTAATCCATCTTTTTTTCTAGTTTTACTGTGAATATTGCTACTTTTGTTTGAATAGTTTAGCTTTTAATGATACAAGAGATTTTCTCTTCTGGCCGGAAGACTGAAAGTCTTCCATCAAAATTGGAAGCGTATTAAATTAAGTATGAAAATTTGCAGGACTCTAAGGAGAAATGGAGTAAGTAGTAGAAGGTTCGGTTCGCTCGATTGGGGGGGGGGACACAGTTAACACACAGTAGAAGGGGATGAAATCGGTGCGATCTGTTGACGAATTTTGCAGGTACATATGTGCGATCTGTTGATAGATTTTGCCGGCGCGATGTGCGATTTGTTGACGGATTTTTCTAGCTCCACCATTATATTGGCCTGGTCAGTAGTCAGAATTTCGTAAATCGCCAGTGTTTAATGTTTAATTGCCACCTGGCGACTGGTGACTGGGAATTTTAAGCTTTATAGCGGGTGTGCAGGCTGTGCACCGCACAAAGGTGCCAAGGTAAAGGGGGCGCCAAAGCGACTGAAGAAAAGTTTAATGAAAAATTAACATTTTTCGAAAAAAAAAATCAAAAAAATGTATAATTTTTGTTTAAGTTTATATTGCAGACACCTAGGAAAGGGCTTTCTTCTTTTAAATGCCCTTCTACAATGTTTTGGCAAGGTTTCATCTTACAAGTTCTTGTATACAGCACTGTTTTGTTAGCATCCTTGCCTCTCCCGCCCCCATCCCTTAGGCAAAAACCTTCTCTGAGTTTCCTCAAACATGTCTTTCAGTGCTATCCACAAGGTGAAATTTACTGATATGTGATACCATACTTACTATGGTAATGATATGGATGATCGTTTTCAGATTCCCTCCCATTCATGGGCGTCTGCCTGAGGTCCTAATGCCCCATTTACATTCAGCCCTTCCCACTTCTTCTCTCACAGCAGCTTTTTTTCCAGGAAATACTTCTGCGTCAGCTCCAAAAGTAGTGAGCGTTTACTTTCAGCTGTACTCGCCTTCTCTTGTATGTAGTTTTCTACTGTACTTCCCTCCTCCTCCCTTAAAAGTCCCCTGAAGGTCCCCTGGTATCGTGCCGGGCAAAAACGTCATGGCATGAGCAGGACGAGAGAGGTGTTTACACTTCTGTTACTACCATTTCTCCGGCTCGCTCCCGTGAAAGTGGGCTCAGTGTAAACGAGGGGTGAGATGTTGCAGAGAGAAGCACTGTTGCATTTGTTGATGGGGGGCTCATCTTGGACTATACCAACGGCTTGGGGGAGGCGATCCGGGAGTCCATGATGACAAATACAAATCGGAATGGACCCAAAAGGGGCACAAAGAGAAATACATTTTATATTTGTTTCTAATCGAAGATGCCTGGTACGTAAATGAGTGCTCATATAGAAAGGTAGATCGTGCCCCTTCCTTAGGTGTTTCTGAAGTTAATTTTTTTTTTTTTTCCGATACTGAAGTTTGTATTGTTTTAGTATAAAGACAGTCTGTAGTAAAAGTAACATGAATTGGCGTTTAAATGTTAATTATTTTCTAAAATACATAAATAGAGTCTACTTTATTTGTGTTACACATTAATTGAAATCCGAAGTACCGGATCTAAGGGAGAGCGATCTTTCTTCCCTTGAGCACATTTAAAAATTTGTGAAGTTGCTGGGAAGTTTAACCCACTTTGCTCTCTCTCATCATTGAAAAGATGCAATGGAGAAAACTATCCTTCTGTGACCAGTGTTGCTTCCCGGCATGGGTTATTGAATGCTGCGCTGGAACCCAGACCCAGCAATTGTGAAATCGTTGACAGCATTCAGACTCATGCTGGGAAGCAACACTGGTCACAGAAGGAGAGACTTCTCCATTGCATCTTTTCAATGATGAGAGCAGACAGAATAAACCTGGATTCAAGAATGAAAATAAATTGGGCAGGATGACCCAATGGTGGAAAAATTCTTTGTGATACTTATCTCTCCCCTCCTTCAAGCATTTCTGAATCCACTACTGATCAGCAATTTGTCAACAAGTCAAGTCATATTTAAATAATTTTTGATTTAGGTAGTATTTTACATTACATATTCAAACAGTGCTGCACTCCCCTACCAAGAACATACCCAGAAAAAAATTTGGGGGGGGGGGGGGTCCAAATTGTGAAAAAGGCAGAATTTTTCACAAAAAGACTTCATCATTCTTATTTTGTTAACAAAAACTGAAATCTCGGGGGGGGGGGGGTCCGAACCCCCTGGACCACACACCCCTGGGTATGTCCTTGTCTCCTACCCCCCACCCCCACCCAAAAATAAATAAATCCTAAAGGGTAGCATTTTGTTTTATTATGCATTTTGTATAGGTAGAATAAGCTTTTTTAAAAATTAGACCAAACTAAAACTGATTACATTGCTTTAGGGTAAAAGTTAACTTTAATATACAACTTGTTAAGGTCAAATAAGCTTCTTCATTAAAATTAGCCCTTTTCACACAATTTTTTTTTATTTGTGACTGCACTCAAAATTAATGTAATTACTATTAACTTTACTACTCTAGTTACGATTGGAAAAAAGTAAATTAAATTATTTTCATCCTATTTACAACTACACTTTTTTATAAAGAAGTAAAGAGTATCATAGGTGGATACAATTGTAAAATAAAATAATAACTAATTTTATTGACATTTGAATAATTCATTTCAAATACACATTTTATATTTTTGAAACAAACCTATCTATTCACCACTAATTACGCCTTCTCATGTGTGAACTATGGCAAAGAAAGGGTTAAACTAACAGTTTCTGTCGCATTAAACAAAGGAATTGTTACAATAGGTGATTGAGCAAGATAATTCGAAGGATTATTATTATATATATTTGTCATAAACAATCTTGTTAATTCAACAATTTCATTCGAAATTTTAGAGAAATAAAATAATATGTTTATAGTTTATACTTATATCACAAATCAACATGTTGTCTGATTAGGGTGAAAAAGAAATCTTAAAACATTTCAAAGGCTTGCATTTAAAATTAATTGATGATATAGATAGTGAATTTCTTTTCGAGTAACTAACATCGTTAAAATGTTTTTCAAATTCCGCAATCTCTTTATGAATATATTTATCACTTCCAGTTACAATCGCTTCCAAAGAAAAAAGTTTTTCCAAATTAAAAATTATTTACTTTCATAAATGAGCCAAGAATGGGTGCCAAATTTATCAATCATTTCAAGAGAATATCAAGAATTCGATAAAGTAGGCATAAGTAATATAATTTAATGGTTTGCTAGTGCAAAAGCTAGAAAAATTTCACTATAAATAATACTAGTGCTTCCTTTTAAAAAAATCTCTAACTGAACCAACTTATTCCAAGCAATACCAGCCATAATTATCAAATAATTAAATTTTTTATTGTAATTTTAAGTTTTTTACTCTTACAAAGAAATATTTTTACTGTGAATATATTTTTCTGACGTGTATTAACAAATTTTAGATGTGAAGGCAAAATTTTAGTACCCTTTTAAGGATATTAAATTTTTAAAAGAATTTTAGACATTATAATACAACTTTCGTGGTTTTCTTTGTGCAAACTGTTTTATAATTTTAGAAAGATCTTATTCAACAGTTGACCTACAATTTTTTTCATCAACATTAAACGAATTTTATTTCGTTTTTATTGATAGAGCCATAATTTTTAATCATACGTATTTTTATTTTGTACCATGCTTTTAAACATTTTATTAATGAATTGTCATGCCTTTAAAACATTTTGAACAGTGCGCAAATTTTTAAATTCTGTAGTAAAGTGTTGTTTTTTTTCCCCTTTTCCAAGTACTTTACATTCAAAACAAAACTCAGGATTTTATTGAATAAAATACATAAGCCATGTTCTTTTTACTTTTTTTGTTCCATTTTCCCATACTGTTGTAATAAGAGATACTGCACTTTCCATTTGAGTTGTTAGTGTGAAAGTTAAATTATTCAGCCCTTTGAAATGTTTGACTTTTTATTAAAACATCTACTGTTCTTGAAATTAAATATATAATAACCATATGCCATTATCTTCTATGCTGAAATCGGTCACTTGAATTTCAAACCTATCTTATGTAAATCTGGATAAACAAAAAGCTTCAATAATCGATGCTTCCAAATAATAAGGACATTTTTGGAATTATTAACTATGTTAAAACTTGTCGTTTTTAGTTTTCCTTGTGTTATATTGCTTTATTTATAAACAAACGGTGCACATATAAAAATAAAATATTTTCATGCTTTTTAAGCATGTCTCATTACTTTTGAATCAATGTCCTGGTGTCTCTGTGTAAATCGGAAACGTTATACCTAAGTGAGCTTTCTGCTAGTTGTGAAGCGCATTCACTCGTTAAACATTATAGCAGTGTTCTATAATTATTGTTGAAAAAAAATGCACTTTATTCTCCCCTCCCCCTTCGTTCGTCCTTTTTTTGGGGGGGACGGGATGTAAAGAACAGGCAACCCCTTGAAGGATACCTCCCAAGTCCGCGCTTGAACTTAATGAATTCCATATCACTAGAACTCTGCAAAAGACTAGTCTAGATGGAAGCAAATCTGATTTCCGCACCCATGGTAACTGTTAGCTACCTACCACAGTGATTTTGGTTCCACTATTATACGAGCACGTATACCGGATGAGTTTTCGGCAGTGTCGGATATCCATCTGGCAACCCTACAGTCCAGAGCAATGCCATATATTCTCTAGTGAATACTAGTATGGCACTGTAAAATCATATTTTTGTTTCAAAAACTGAATATTTATAGGGGTTTCACCTCCTGAGACTCTGTTTAATTATGATATTTTCCAACTGAATAAGTACATGGAATAGTAAAATGATACTTTAGTTTTGTAGATTGAAATTTTCTTTCTGTAGGGGCACTAAATCGGTGTTTTCACAAAGGCGCCTGACACATCTGCGATGGCCCTGTTGAAGGGGTCCTGGGTAGGTGAGCAGAGAGACAAGGAAAGTTCTTTCATAGCAAAAATCTGCGTGATGTAGGACAAATTCGTTGACTCCATCAAACACAGCCCAGCAATGAAAAAAAATGCCAATCCCATGTGTTTTTAAGCATAAAGTGAAAATTTCACCTGTGTTATTCCGATGGCAGGGACTCCAATATCAGGCAATCACTCCCTCGTCTAGTGGCTGATGCTCGATGTCAGACCCTTGTCATGTCAGAAGGATTGGAATTGTAAGCACTGGTAATTTAAAACGCCATGGTTGTTCTCACTAATAGCCTCTGCTACAGGTCCGCCAGGCACTCCAGTTCTGCTCAACTTCTATTTAAATGAACATTGCTTAAATGGCCCGGAGACTAACCAGCCGCCAGTCTCCTTGCTCTGTGCCGAAAAAACTTCATGTCTACCGCGCTCCAAGATGAATTGCCTCATCGCTCCTCTCACGTGAAGCTACCTTCCCCAGCATGCATCTCCCTCCGCCAATCAGCGCCTGCTTAGTGCACCGGCATTCACTGAGAATATTCGAGAGATTGTGCGGTAAATGCATTTTAGTGTGCAAAAGGAGCAAGCAGCCAAGATGGCGATGTCAGCCATCCAAAAAGGCGAAAATTTAGTACAGCCCACGCTTTTTGAAAAGAAATTCGGTGAAGGAGCAAAACAGTACCTAGACCGATGAAAAACAGCTTAAATTGCACGGAAAAACGCTCAAAATTAAAAATTAAATCCTATCAAGTGCCAAAACCTAGCCAAAATATTAGAAAATTAAAAAAAAAAAAACTTTTAAATGATGTGAACACGCTAAGGGCTAGCCTAAAGGGAAGAATGGGAAAAGAAAAAGGGGCAGCAAATTAGTTAGTAAAGAAAACTGACCTTTAAGGGAAAAACAAAATAAATAAAATGAACGAAGCAGATATCATTAATTTTAAAAATATATAAAGTTGCATTAAGGACGCACTAATATAAGCATGACTTAAGTAAAATGCTTATTGAATAAATTGCAAAGCTATTTTAAAAATACTTAAAAAATAAACTCATATATATGGAATAAAGGGCAATAAAACAAATGTCATTACTGTTGAACACCTCACATTCCACTTTTATGCAAGATTGAGAAAATATACTTTTCTATATTTAGAATTTCTTTTATTATCTCTTTGAATTTATCCTTTGGAAATACAATAGAATTTCAGGTGAATTTGAATTTTTGGGAATTTTATAGAATTTTTTTATATGTGTGTGTGTGTACTGTGAAAATTGAAGAAAAGGTCGATTTTTAGAATTTTTCCGGGGCTGAAATTTTTACATTTGAAAAATATTAAACATATTGTTCCAAAAAAGAAACATTGGCATGTAAAAGGTTAAGAATTCATTATTCCATTCAGTGACTCATTTACTAAAAATGAAAGCTTTTTTTTTTATGAGGAGACTTTTGGTTGGTCATTTGTATACTTTTTTTCTGACATACCCTTTGTATAAACAAAACCTACTTTCTTCAATAGCAAATCTGTTTATCAAAGTTTGATATTTAGGACAAATGTAGATTTTTCACTTTCTGATGGTCAATGCTCATGAGAAAGACAATATGAGAAAATGCTTCATTATTAAGAGAATAAGGATAAATAGTTAGAAATGAAAGTTATTTTCTTTTTATTTCAGTTTCAAATAATCTTGTAATAACTGTTTATTTGTAGTCTATAGTAAGAATAACCTCTTTGTATTTCTATAGGTTTATAAAAATCCTTATGATTTTGGACCTATACAGAACTGGAAAATATTCTTATGTGTTGGAGAACACAGGTTTGTTACTTATTCTGTTTTACTTAAATTTTACAGTTAGAAGTAATTTTGTATTTCTTTTTTAAGCCCATAGTGTAAAATTTGTTTCTTGCTTTTCTACCAAAGTAGGTGTTAGTAAAAAGAGGAAGAAATCAAATGAAACTTTTTTTAACACACAAGTTGTTTTTTTTTTATATATATATTTATGTGTATATTATAGAAAAATATTTTAAAATAAACTGTATCATAGAAAAATCATGAGCGCAGCAACTCCAGCTCTGGCATGTTTTCTGTATTTTATAAATGCATAATAAAAATGTGAAATACCCCTAGTAAACCCAAGTCATTGTCAATGAAGAAACACATAACTAAATGTAATTGGTATGATATATATATAATTAATAAGTAAAACACAATATATACTGCAAATAAGACATACCTCGCATTAAAAATATAACATCCAGAAGCAAGAATTAGAAACCACAAGTGGAAAAGTAATAATAATAATAAATAAGAATCTGAGCCAAATAAAGTACAATAATCAGTGTGAAAATAGAATGGAACGGAAATTATAACCTCTGTCACCATCATCAGGAGCCACAAACAGTGGATTATTATTAAAAACAAACAAAATAGTAGGGTTTCGGTTGTGTTGCATATCAAAAGTGATATTCACTCCACACGTTCTGGGCTCTACCCTACTATAAAGAAGGAAAAAAAAGAAAACGAAAAGATGACAAATTAAAAGAAATAGTACTGAAAAATGGACATACCAACCTGGAGTGGTGGAAAGCACATGGAAGGCGAGTACAACGTGTTGCCAAAGTTAAAAATTGTAATAAGTGAAAACTGGTACTGCCACAAAAAAAAGCGTAAAAGTGGAAAGAAGAATGTAAAGGTGTTGCCAAATACTAAAGGGTAATATTATTATACTTTATTAATATCCAGGTATATTAATTAAATTAAAGATATATAGAATAGTAATGAATTTAAAATTATTGAAAAAATAGATAGTATAGCCAATTAAATGTGACATATTGTTTTTAAAATTATAATGATTATTAATAATGACAAAGTATGAATAATAAGTTAATTTATAACAGAAGATTAATCTAATAAACAAAAAAAATGTTTTTGTATTATAAAATATAAGTAGGACAGAATAATCACAATATAGAAACCCCCTCTTTTTTTCCCCAGATATATATATGCATGCATATACACATCCAGATTGTTTTTATACATATTACTCTTTTTTTTTTTTTGAGACAAACTTCCTCCGCCCGACCCATCCATCCAATTACAACCTTTAAACCCAAACCCCACCCAACCTCCAGTAAATTAACAAAGAAAATAGACACATTATCATCGAGAATTGTTTATAATAGATTTTAGGAACTTATTGTCTAGATGACAGAAAAGATGATTTAAAATTGGAGACTTTAAAATCTTCAGAACAGAGAAACTTGATTCTACAGCAGTGATCATAGATGATATTGCAGAATACAGATTTATGTAAGCAGGAGGAAAAATGAGTAAAGCTATTTACTTTAAAGCTAAAATCTTTTCTCTTATATATTTTGAAACTAAGGTTATTTCTAGGAGTGATAGAGATACTTAGATCTAAAAAACTAACAGAATTGTTAAGCATATCATTTTTAATTAATTCCAGAGAAGTACAAGGATATTTTCTATATTGGAGATTAATGTTATTGAGTATTCATTAGTAGTGTTTACTAGTAAGATATCATCCATATATCGTTTAAGTATGATATGTGTATTAGTGTATTCTTTCTCATAGTAATATAAGTATAGATCTGGA
Source organism: Cheiracanthium punctorium (assembly GCA_038373885.1). Classification (NCBI taxonomy): domain Eukaryota; kingdom Metazoa; phylum Arthropoda; class Arachnida; order Araneae; family Cheiracanthiidae; genus Cheiracanthium; species Cheiracanthium punctorium. Next base: position 77,636 of record JAWZYV010013517.1, read on the forward strand.
AGGTAACTGGATGCTGAACCACCTTGTGGTATACCATGATTTTGTAGATATATTTTATTGTTATGTAGCATATAATTATTATAAATAATAAATTTAAAAAGACAATTGAAATAAGTTACCTCAACATGGGATGGAAGCTTAATATGTAGAACACAAGTTTCAAATAATTCATTAATTACATTGTAAAGGTTGTCAAGAGAAATATTGTAAAAAATAAATCTTTAAAATCATATGTATATAAAGAGGTAATATTACTAATATTACATATTCTATTGCGTAGATCATAACTATTTCCTATAGAGTCATCATTACGTTTTATATGATACTCATGCATAACAGACAATATCTTTAATAGAAGTTTACTTGCTACATTGCTATATGTATTACATCCTATTGTAACTGTTCGAAACTTTAAAGGAGATTTATGAAATTTAGGGATTAGTACAATGTAAGGTTAGTGTAGATTGTTATGTTGTAGGTTGAGAAGTTTACAGAAAGCCATAATTTTTTTTATTACAGACTACAGTAGAAAGATTAGCAGAGGAATAGATACTGTTATTTACAATTGAAGAGGCCAACAAGGTGGGATATAACTGCTTACATATAAAAGCATAATTATTGGAGGATTTATCTACGATATAAGTAATTATGAAATGCTGCTTTATAAAGTCTATTTGAGTATGAAAATAGCTATTGACAGGAGATCTGTATTTTACATATTTTGCAATATTGTGCTTAAAGATTGAAAGTACTTTCACTTTCCAAGCAGTGAAAGCTACAAAAGGATTATTATTGTTATACTTACTTATTATACTTCAAAAGGATTATTATACTACTTATATTTTATAATACAAAAACGTATTTTATATTTATTAGATTAATCTTCTGTTATAAACTAACTTATTATTTATACTTTGTCATTATTAATAATCATTATAATTTTAAAAACAATATGTTATATTTAATTGGCTATACTATCAATTTTATTCAATAATTTTAAATTTATTATTATTCTATATAGCTTAATTTAATTAATATACCTGTATACTGATAAAGTATAATAATATTACCCTTTAGTATTTGGCAACACCTTTACATTCTTTCCACTTTTACGTTTTTATATTGTGGCAACTCTAGTTTTCACTTATTACAATTTTCAACTTTGGCAACACTTTTACTTGCCTTCCATGTGCTTTCCACCATTCCAGATTGGTATGTCGATTTTTCAGTGCTATTTCTATTAATTTGTTATCTTTTTGTTTTCTTTTTTTTCCTTCTTTATAGTAGGGTAGAGCCCAGAACGTGTGGAGTGAATATCTCTTTTGATATGCCACACAACCGAAACCCTACTATTTTGTTTGTTTTTAATTATAATCCACTGTTTGTGGCTCCTGATGATGGTGACAGTGGTTATAACTTCCGTTCCATTCTATTTTCACATTGATTATTGTACTTTATTTGGCTCAGCTTCTTATTTATTATTATTATTTTTTTCCACTTGTGGTTTCTAATTCTTGCTTCTGGCTGTTATATTTTTAATGCGAGGTATGTCTTATTTGCAGTACTTATTGTGTTTTACTTATTAGTTATTATATTCTATTCTGTTTGCCATAGCTGTAATTGTGCATTACAAGTAGGATATATTCTAAATACTTAATTACGTATGCCATTTTTGCATTGTGAAATTATTTTTCAATATACATATATATATGAAATATCATTTTGGGTTGGGAGAGGTTGTTGTGGCTTGGTCAAGGTGGAACGAGACTTTGCCGACCATGGTGCTGAGCAGGAGCGGCTCTTAGAATATCATGCTTGGTTGAGCTCAGCACCAGGGTCTCGCGGTCGGAGGACCGCCGCTGGAGTCCGCAGGGCGCAGATGTAGGACGGTTTACTCGGGCTGGGGCTGTTGTACTGAATGAACCCTCTGGGATTACGAAGGCATATTTTTATTTAGTTTCCACACAGTTTTACATGGGAAATGAAGTCATGAAAGAGCTCCGCTCCGAACTGCGTTTCAAACTATATAACCTTGGATCACATGTTCCAAGAGAGGTGCATTTATTGGTTATTAATATGCCCGGGTCTGCTGGCCTTAAAAAAAATTTTGCGAGGTGTGGTGACAGCAGACCGTGAGAAAGAGGAAAGAGATATATTACTTGTGTTTAAATTAAATTTAGATCCTGATACAAATACTTTGTTTAAAACGAAAGTTAGTATGCCCTAAAGAATTTTGAAGCAAGCAAATAGAAATTTTGAATTTTGAGAGGATGTTTAATTTTATATGTTATAGAATATCCCCCAGTCTGAGAAGAGGCTGACCACTAATGCCTGCATTGGAGGGCAGACTCAATCAGCAGAGTGAGAAAAAAGGCGTAGGCAGAAATTTGAAAGAAAGTTTTAAAAATTTAGTACTTTTAAAACACGTGCCCTACGATAAATATGAGTTTCAATTGTAAAACAAAATATTAAAAAATCTTACAAAATTACATAAATAACTCATAATAAAATTAAGCTAAATGTGACATGAGAGTCCTTAAGCAAATTTTTCTATTCTTTGCATTCAGTCTATTGCTCTTAATGTCTTAAAACACAGCTTACTTATTTACATTTGAAAACACAGAAATTACAAGTTTTCTATAGTCTTGGAAGGTTCGTTGTATAAAAAAAAAAATGTCACAGTCTTCTCAATGTCCGCAAAAATATCACAAATAAAATTATTATTTCTAAAACGTAGAACACTTCGCATTCTATACATTTTAATTTTGCACATCTTCATAAACACATTGACCTAAAAATATCCCTTAAAATAGAGTAAAAAGTAAAAATATTAACACTTACTAAATAAACATCAACTTTATCAATAATAATAAATCACAAATTATTCATTCTTCACATTTTTCAATATTATGAGTTGTCCAACATATTAGAAAAATATCACATATAATACAATACAATAATATCAGATCGCCTAAAATGCAATAAATACCATAAGAGAAATTCCATATATACTTTGTTTAACTATTTCAAAACTTTTAACTGCTCTTTTTCAATATTATTTCTCTTAATTTCTCAACTAATTGTCTTTTCTCATACTCAACTCTCAATATTTTTTCTATGTATTGTGTTTGTTTATTTCTCTTTTTGACATCTTTGCTAGCATTCTTTTCAAATTGTTTCATTTATTATTTATTAAACTTGCCTAATTCGACTTCGGTTTTACCTGTTTTTGTTATCAAGTTATGTGTTTGTAAGTGTAACCCTACCTTCATAATTTCGAGATTATTCCTAACCTATAATCATAAGGAGATAGGGAGTGTGTCGTTGTTTGTGAAAAAGAAAAAAAAAAGTGGTTAGCTTTCTCCCTATTGTGCACCTTGACGAATAGGGATGAGAAACTGTGGCCATATAGTGGACCAACTCATTCCTCCTACAGCATGTGATAGTCCAAAAAATGACACCTTGTGAAGGACAAAATGCGAAAAAGGAAGGGGGGGCATTCGTCATACCTGTGGAAGTTTTATCAATAAAGGAAAATGGGGGTTTAAGGAGTGACCATAAAAAAAAGTCATTCATCATTGTCAAATTCTCAACATTTTTGTTTCTCAGCGCCAATGGTGACTGAAGTTTAAAAAAAAAATGAGTAGCTAAATTTACAGCTACATGGGATGACTTCCAAAACTAAATTTAGAGGTGGTGATAGGACAAAGACTTCAAGAAGGAGAGAAATTACGAAAGATAAAAGAATTTTTGATTAAAGATTTGTCAAAATTGGGAGTTTAATTCTTAGATCCAAAAAAAAAAAAAAAATACAGACACACAATTTTTTTTTCATCATTTTATATTTTTTTTCTTATTGATAGACAAAACGCAATGTTTAATCACCTATGTGAAATCAAGTGATGTTAGGCATCATTTTTTTCTTTTTCAAATATAAATAGGAATCTGGGATCTTAAAATTGTCATTCTTTGTGATATAATTTGAATTTATCAGATGAATTATAAAATCGTAATTTACACGACTGTGAAAGAAAATCATTAATCTCTATTAACTCTTTAAATAGCTGGATAAATGCTTTCTGTGATAATGGTGGGCTTTCTTGGAAATAACTCTCAAATGTTATCATTTATCACTGTTTCCCTGCTACCTTACAAGAGAAAACTATTGTCGTTTAGAGGTAAGATCTTGAAATATTGGCATAGCAATCAAAAACACAAACTATACTAGCTATTAAATGTAAACATAAACAACAGCACTAAAAATTTAAATCATAGAAATGCGCATGAGAGAATGGTGTGCACGTGTGTAAATTACGGATTAGATATGCAATAACCAACTTCTTACAAAGAACACAATAAAAATTCAACTCAATTTCTGAATTATTGGAAAATCAAATCACTTAAAAAATTACCAAATTTATTAATCCAAACATCAGACAATCAAAGACTTTGCGGTTTCCTTTGGTGTCGTCATAATAGGAAAAAATAACTTAGTAACAGCATTCATTAATTAAGTTTAGATCAAGTCCGATTTGATAAACACTGAAAATAGCACAGTTGATATTAAATTGAGATTTGGCACACTCAGGCAATCCTAGGATAGCCTGAGTGTGCCAAAAAAGTAACGGTACCACAAAAAAAGTGACGGTACCACAAAAAAAGTAACATTTTTTACAATTTTACCTGACCGTAACAGCATAAAACACTAATATTTTCTACTTTTTCTATTTTAACAAAAGCATATTCTGACTACCAAAGATTAAACAAAATTTGAAATTGAAATCAAAACAGTTTACTTAATTTAAAGAAACACTAAAAAAAAAAAAAAACTTCAAAATATTCAAGTTTATAAAAACTACACCACCTATGTACGTCATAAGCTTGTTGTCTTTTTAAAACAGATAGCAAAATACTGATATGGAAATCAATAAACAATAAATAAATCAGTTATCAAATACAAATCTATCTTTTTATTTAATTAAATATTAAATAAACACACATGAATACCTTTCAAAGAAATGAATCATCAAACCAAAATTAAATAAACACAAAATAATAACAAGTTTAAATAAATAGAATTCTTCTTAGTTTCTTCTCTTACTTTTATTGCTATTTGTAAATAAACTTAAAAAAATAAAACTTGCTTTCATTTCACTTGTGTGAAAGAAAAAAATTAAATAATAATCATAATAACACATACTATATGGAAGATTTAAATGTTATTTACTGCTTCAAAACCCATAGCAATCATCGAACCGAAAGCACAATGTGCTTGATTCATAATGTGTCATCCGTAAACACGTAGAGAATTCGAAGATTAGTTGATTGAAATTACGTCACGGCTTGCAAATGCAAAAATTCGCCAATCTTTGTATGGAGTGGAGAGCGATAAAATCTGAAAACAGAGTTTCTCTAACGGAGCACAAGAATTCCTTTCTCTGTTGCATGTACTTGAATGAGGGGGAGGGGGGGGGATAACAACACCGATGCAAAAACCAAAGTGGTGTCATTGAAAGGAAAGTTCGCAGGCTTCTTTCAAAAGAAATGCAGATCACACATTCCAATTTAATTAAACTGCATTAGTTGGAGAAAGACACTTCTTTCCCAAGCTCCTGCAACATATTGTGGCAGTCTGAGCAAAATTTTTTGCGGCTTTTCTTAAATGCCGTCATACGAGAAAAATATTTAGTCAAACTTCGTAACTCTCACTAAATTTCCCAATTAATCGTTGACACCGTAAACAATCCTAGCATTTTCTGCGTCTTCAGTGACAATATTGAGATGTAATAATTTTATAAGACCGTACACATTCGCAAAATAAAAACTTCTCGATTGTACACAACAGTTATACAGTTTCAAAATAAAAATTATCACGTATAGAACACTAAACAAAATACCATACACTTTATTTTTATCAATGATCCTAATTTGAGTTTCGTTTTCATAGTATATTCATTTTGAATTCTTAAACATAAAACTGCAATAATGAAATATAGTAATCAAATATTCATTAAAAAATAATTAACTTTTCATACCTTATTAATTTAAAATACCACAAAAGAATCAAACTATAATATCAAAATTTTTCTCAGTTGCTATATATTGAATATTCAAAATAATATCAAAAGTACGTATTGAAAAGAATAAACTTTCGGGATATTAAAACATAAAGCAACTTACTTCATCACACACACACACAAAAAGTAGGTAAATAAAAAAAATCAAAACAGTAATAATTAGGAAGTTGTTGTTTTGCTTTTGTTTTTTCTTTCACAACAGCGAGAGTGGGAATTGGTTGAAGATGACACTGCATCTGTGGAACGCACAACTGCTAGTCAGGAAGAAGAAATAAAAACTGCCAAACCGCACATTGGCTAGTCAAAAACAGGAAGTTATTTTTCGGAAATATTCCTCTTCTCCAGACTCCACAAGTAAAAAGAAGCGCATATTTTTCTTGAGCTCATTGTAAACTGAAACCATAGGAGTTCTCTGTTGTAAATCAGAAGAAACGAAACCTTCAATACGGGAAACGATTTTTTTTCTTTATGAAGATTGACAACATCGGAGAATATGCTATATGCGACCACCTGACAGATATTCATTGTGAATGTAACGTCGATAAATGTTGATCGCTTACTCTTTTGGTTAGAGTATTCCTGTAGGTGGTTTCGACATTGGGGAAAAAAAATTTCGTTACAGGCATGCAGAACTGGATCACTTCCGACACTTGAAAGAAAAATGACTTTGTAGAGGTTTTTCATAGTCGGGCGATGCTGGGCAAAGAGATGGCGTACTTTCATCGTTGTCAGGTTCAGGAGAGGCAAGGCTGCTCAGTACTTTGGCTTAGAGCCTTCCCCGCCCACCCGCTGCTAGTACTTGTAATCAGGCCAAGCAAAAGGAGATCTTGGGGGTTTACGATTCCATATTTTTATTTAGTTTTCACACAGTTTTACATGGCAACTGAAGTCACGAAAGAGCTCTGCTCCGAACTGTGTTTCAAACTATATAACCTCGGATCACATGTTCTATACAGTATCACATGTTCCAAGAGAGGTGCATTTATTGGTTATTAATCCTTTGTTTAAAACGAAAGTTAGTACGCCCTAAAGAATTTTGAAGCAAGCAAATAGAAATTTTGAATTTGAGAGGATGTTTAATTTTATATGTTATAGAATATTTCCCCCCCCCTGCCCTCCCCCCTGTCTGAAAAGAGGCTGACCACCAATGCCCAAAAAACAAAGTGAAGTCCTTAGAATTTCTTTCAAAGACGAAGAGTGTTGATCATTCATGGATTACTTCAGCTGCATTGGAGAGAGGGCTCACAGGAACTTTTATCTCTGCCGACTCATGAAATATCATCTCGGGTTGGGAGAGGTTGTTGTCATGGCTTGGTCAAGGTGGAACAAGACTTCGTCAACAAGCAGGAGTGGCTCTGAAAATATCACGTTGGGTTGAGCTCAGCACCGGGGTCTCATGTCGGAGGACCGCCGCTGGAGTCCGCAGGGTGCAGATGTAGGACGGTTTACTCAGGCTGGGGCTGTTGTACCGAATGAACACTCCGGTATTACGAAGGCATATTTTTATTTAGTTTCCACACAGTTTTACATAGCAACTGAAGTCACGAAAGAGATCCACTCCAAACTGCGTTTCAAACTATATAACTGCGGATCGCGTGTTCTATGCAGTATCACATGTTTCAAGAGAGGTGCATTTATTGGTTATTAATATGCCCGGGTCTGCTAGCCTTAAGAAATTATTGCGAGGTGTGGCGACAGCAGACCATGAGAAAGAGAGGAGATGTATTACTTGCGTTTAAATTAAATTTAGATCCTGATACAAATCCTTTGTTTAAAACGAAAGTGAGTACGCCCTAAAGAATTTTGAAGCAAGCAAATAGAAATTTTGAATTTTGAGAGGATGTTTAATTTTATATGTTATATATATATATATATATATATATATATATATATATATATACAGTATTGGACTCTTTATCCGGAATTCCGAAAACCGGAAAGTTCCAAAAACCGGCACTTTCCCCAATTTCAGTTTTTTTTTTTTTTTTAGGCTCACTGATCTAGATACCATGTTTTTTTTTTTCCACTACATAAAATCTCGACTATTCAGCATTCAAGTAACTGGAACGTTTCGGCTCCCCCCCCCCTTGGGGGGAGGTCTTCTCCAATGTCTAATTTCTACTGTGAATCACAGCTGTCCAAACTTAGAACAGGGAAAGAGGATGCAAATTTCTAGCTGCTAGACGCTGGAGGTTATCAATAATTCCACAAATCGTGGTAGTATAAAAAAAATAAACAGACAAAAATGCTCACAAAACAAATATGACGGACACACGTTACAAAAACAAAACAATTTACAGCTGTGCCGGCGAGCACGGAGAAAAATCAGCTCCGTACCGATAGCCAAAACAGAAAAAGTGCTGATTGCATATTTATAGCTAGTGAGTCCTGACCTACTTATTTTGCCCATCTGCATTCCGATGATTCAACAGTGTTATCTCTGAAGAGAAGCTCGAGAGGGAAGGAGGGGGGACAGAGAAAACATTACTGTTTGTATTTATTTCATTAATCTTTCTCTTAGTTTAAAGAAATTACCCGTTAGAAATCGAAAAGTGGTTTTATTTTTAATTTACTATTATTTTTCTCCCCAACGATGCAATAGTATTATTGCTTTGTAACACTGCAATATAAACGAATATTATCATAAATACAATTTAAAACTTGTTAAAAACACTCAATTAAAAATAGATCGGTACACACGTGTGTACCGATCTATTTTTATTTGAGTGTTTTTCAACATGCATTGATTAACATTCCAAAACATTTCCAATTAGATACCCTCCCCCCTCCTTAACAGCTTTGTCAACAAACTTTTTTTTTTTTTTTTTTACACTTAACTATCCGGAATTTTCACTTATCCGGCATTTCCCGTGCTTTCCGGATAGTCGAGCTTTTACTTATTTAAATTGTGTCCCTGTGTCCTTTTATTTAAACAGTTTTTCCTTTTCCTGTTATGGGTTACGTTACAGCTGCGTGTGTTAGGGAGAAAGCAGGCGGGTTACTTCTCTATTTCGGCCTGCCTCAGATTGTCTCGATATTTTTGTGGGATGATCTAATTGTACGATCTCATTTTTTTAAATTTTGTTTCGTAATAGTGGGCATTTTCTCAACGTATTTTCGTAATTAAAGCTGAAAATTCGAGCTGCTTTATGGGGAGCTCCAATTATGGAAGCCAATACTTCCGACAGAGATTTCACTAGTTATACGCATATTTTTTCAATTAGTATTTTTTCTTCAATATTTAACCATATTTTAAAAGGGCTGCAAATGATTTTAATTGTCATCACAATGATGTTATCAAGGGAGCGAGCGGGGTATATTGTTTTTGGCCATCACGTAAGCTATAAGCCGTCTTTGTAATCCATATGCGGAGGCGAGCGTGCGTAGCGGCGGGAGCGGGGACCATGGTTCTCTCCCGTAGGGATGGTTCTGCATATCTGACAGAATACGTGGATACCGCGATTCGCAGCATTAAAGTTTTATTTTACAGTAAATTTTGATAAATTTAATTATTTTTATTTTAAAATCTATTATGAATGCCTTACTATTTACATAATTATATGCAGTAATTATCATAAAAGCTACTTGTACTTAAAGACCGGTTCTTTTTTAATTGTACTGTGCACAAAGGGTTAATTTTTCGGCAGCGACCCGAAAACCGGCAAATTCCATAAACCGGAATGAGGTCGGTCCCGAGGTTGCCGGATAAAAGGTCCCATACTGTATATAATTATAACTCAACAATACAGGGCACAGTTACTAAAATATTTCATTATATTTAACTTCTTGGAATCAAAATTATTTTGACCATCAATGTGCATCAGGGAATTTAAATTCCTTCTTCTAAGAAATAAGTTAAAATTCGCATATATTGAACATCTGCTTTAAAAAATAATTCAGTATATTTTAATTTTTAACCATTAAAATCAATATGTATAAAACAACATTTTTAGTAAAATCCAATATGCATATCTTGTATTATTATATTTTAATATATTAGTCTTGTATTGTATGACTCAGTAATAACTAAAAAATAAATTTACAACAATTATTATTTATTTAAGTATCTTATTACTCATTCGTAATTTAAACCCAAAGTCTAAAACCCTCTGACTTTAATATCTCTTTGGAAAGGATCAAAATTATTCTTTATAATTTATGGAGCTTTAGTAAAATCAATTTAAATTAATTTACATTTAAACTTTCTGAAATATATTTATGTTTGTTGTTGTTTGATAAATTTTCTAGCATAACGAAAAGACAAAGAAAAATTCTGTTAAATATTTAAAGATGTAAAAGAATAGATTCTCAGAAGATTTTTTAATGGTAATATCAGTGTCTGAACAATTCCTCGTCAGTTGATTGCAGGTCGTAATGTACAGCCAAAATAAGCAAATAGGCAAAACATTCTGTTGCTTTCTACTTGCAGTGGGTGTTGAAAAATCACTGGACCTTTAACACCATCAACATGTTGCTTTATCAGATGATTTTTTATTTCTTCTCATGTATTATGTTTGGCAGTCATAATTTGTTAATTTGTTAATTATACAAAGTGACTCAATCATGCAATTTTGATGTGCATGACTCAAAAGTTCCATATAATGTGCAGTCCTACTTCACATTATATGGAACTGAAATGAGAGACTGAATGTTAGACTTCATAATTCCTCTAAGCTCCTAATCTGACTATCCAGTAGTGTATGTGAACTACAGACTTGTGCTTGGATGTATGGTAAGCATTGCCTGTTGGCACTTGCCAGAAACTTGTGAAATTTGTGTCTGTTATGTATTGAGCTATTGTGTAAGCTAATAGGAAGAACAACAATTTAAGGCAGTAGTGTTGTTGACCTACTTTTAATAAGGAAAGCTTCGTGTTCGAATCATTATAGAGTAGATCTATTACAGTAGACATTGGTTATAATGTACTGTCACAGGACCTAAAAAGTAGTACACGTTATAGCCGAAGTACGTTATAAGCAGTGCTGCCGGTAAGATTCAATATTGCACAAAAGAAAGAAAGTTGGTTCATAAATTCATTGTAATATGTGTTTTAAACAGGTCTGATTTTTTTTTTAATTTAAACTAAGAAAATTTTTTATTACTTACAGTTTTTATTGAGATAAATAATCTGTAATTTTCTTTAGTTTTAAATGGACAGATGCTACTTTAAAAATACCGTTTTGGATATCCATAAAAGACTTTTGTAGAATCTCTGCATCATCACTGCGGCATTCAAAAAATTGTGATAATGTTTTTGCGGCATTTAATGCATCGGGTATGCTTGGTATAGGCTCCTCTGTTTCTTCTTCAGTTTCTTCTTCATTATCATCAGAATCATTATAGATAGGGCTTTTCAGGAGGCATTTACATTGATGAATGACAAATAAAAAACATGGTCTTCTTCTTAGCCCTACCTTGCAGGCAAAAAAGATAAAAGATCGCTCCCTTCATTCATACAAAATTCATCTCGCTAGAGAATCTGAAAACTGACAACTAGTGTTTTTGAAGGAACTGAAATTTCCGAGAACAAGGAAATAAAATTCTTAAGAAAAGCAAACTTTTATTTTTGGCTTTGGTATAAAAAGTATGTTATAGCCAAAGTATGTACTTTTGTTAAGTACGTTTTAACCGAAGTTAAATAACATTATAAATATAGGACTTCAATCGGGGCCTAGCTTCTAGGTCCGTTATAACCAGTGCACACTGTATAGCACTAAGTATTGAAAGTATCAGTTCCAATGCTTTTTAATTAATTTTTGAGGTGGAATCATCAATTCAACTAAATGCAAATTTATATTACTTGTTATAAAGAGGAAAAAGGACAGAAATATTATGTAACTAAAAATTGTAAAAGTAAATTCAGCTTTTGTTTTTAAAAAAGCTTCGTCTTTAAATTATTCATTTCTGTCAAATCTAAATAAGCATATATACTCACATAGAAATTATTATTAGAAATGGCAAAATATATTTTAAAACCCTTACTAGATAATAAATATTACAAATTGCAGAAAATAGTTCTTAATTAGTGTCACGTTGACACAACGTGCATATTTTTTTATGAAAAATTATTAATACAAATCCTAATTACTATTGCCTAAATTTAAACTAATAGTCTATTCTAATTTAATTAATTATAAGTTTTTAACAGTAACTCTTTTTAAGGCTTTCAAATTTCCTTTCAGCCATTTTATTTGTAAGACAATAACGTACTTTTAAATCATTTCTATTTCCTGCCTTCAGCTATGCTAATCAAACTTGCAGCTGCAATCTGTTTTATTTATTTTTTTCTTCCTGGCTACTTTTCGCACTTATTCATATAAAAGCCTAACTTGCAGTATTGCACTGCTCCCAGACCGCAGTGTTTTGTTTTTCTTTTTTGCTTCTCTGTGTGCAGATGCACTCATCGAATGTTCTAGAAAAGTCTGTTCTTTTCTCTCTTACATACGTAATAGCTTAACGGCAAAATTTGGCCTGGTGACATACCCCGCCTGTGCATCTTTGAATATGAGCAGTCAGTTGTAAGGCAACGAGCAGAGTAGAGCTGCGTTGGAGGTTCGGGCAAGCACTTTCCCCTTGGGGATTGTGCCTCTGCCCACCTAGCGTATTAATTATTTTGTAACTATATTTAATCATTTTTAATAGCCAAGAATTTTACGTATATATGTGTACTAAAAATGAAGAGATAAGTTGTGGAATTTTACTGTGTGAAGTACTATATATAATGTGTTATGAAGTATAATAAAGAAAGGTCGTTGAAGTGCGATTTTCATCTGATTTACTTATCCCGACTCTATGCGTAAAATTATGCTGGTTCGAGTTTTATACAGAAATGCCTATCCATATTTTTGCCATCAAGTTTTTTTTATTCTTTATTTAGTGCAATTTAAGATTATACAGTTAATATATGTGTTCATCTTTACTTCGAGTGAACACGACATATTTCTTTTACAGTGTGTGATTGTGATACAACCCTGTTTTCGTCAAGCTTTTCCGCTGTCAAGTGTGTATCAGCAATGATTATCTCTTTGAGCCAGTGTTCAAACCGTCAACATAAAATATTTCGCCACTATACGAGAGTAGATGAATGTTTCACGGCTACATCTTAAATAATGATGGCGGGTTGTCCACTTGCTCAGTGATAATAATCCACAACTACAAGAGTGTCTAATCAATAAATAACCAAGTTTATTTTTCTTCTGTACAATTAGTAATTTTGAAATGATCACATTATACATTATTTTAGTCTTGTATTTTCTACTTTGTTAATGAAAAATGAGAGCTAATTTGTCTCTTGGCAGTCTCAAACAAATGGGACTTTTTCAGTTTGAAATATCATTTTTTCCCCTTCTAGTGGAAGCGTTCCTGATTGGGAAATTATGTCTTTGTGATTTTATGAAACATTTCTGATAAATTAAGGTTGTAGACCAAATTAACAATTATGTCTACACAGCTTTTGTGTGTGTGTGTATATTAAAAAGTACTTTTAAATCTCCAGATATCCATGTAGTAGCAAGCCTCCAAAAGAATTTTCTGAACAGTCCAACAGTATTATTACTGTTAATATATATTGTAGATTTATATCAAAATTTTCTATTTTGTTATAGAAGTTTGATATTAATGATTGAAATAATGAAATAATTACAATTTTCAAAAAGTGAGTTATGTGGTTACTATAAAAAGTATGCTATTGGGTAGAAGTGCAGCTCAACAAGAAAACATAGTCAGAAGATGAGCTTGCACTGGTCAGGTTTTTTCTTTTCTAGTTATATTTGAAACAAGGAATATTTTAATTAATAATGTCTTTTGTAATGTTAACTTGTATTTTATGCATGATTTAATTTAAAAACTCAATTGTTTTCTTAAGTCTAAAATATCAATAATAATTAAAAGTAGCTTGTGCCTGTAAAATGCAGAAATAACTGGACATGTTAAAGAAATCTAACTCTGCAAATAGCGTACCTGTTTAATGACAGATACTGTCCCTTTCAGTTTGCTTTAAATCAGTAATAAATATTAATAAGGAAAACTATACATTTTTCAGTTTCCTTAATACATGAAATTTGATTTTGAAGTTGTTTATGTGTTTTTCTGTCATTTCTAAATAGCTATTTATAGTTAATTTTAATTGCATGATCTTACAAGTTGTAGAGCTATATGCAAATTGTAATTTATTGTTCAATTTTACAGACCATGGTGGCATATTTTATTGCCATTTGCTGAACCTCCTCCTGGTGATGGTTTACAGTGGAGTTTCTATTATCAGCCAGAAAATGATTATAGTGGTGTTGAAAGAAAACTTGTTAAAACATGTTCTGTAAAAATTTCATAACTTTTTTTTCTGTATTATAACTAAAAAGGAAAATATCATTCCCAAGTTTTTGCTTATAAAGTAGTTCTTTTCCAAAAGAATTGCTTTTACTTACTATACTGCTTACGATACTGCTAACATTATCATGTAAGCAGTCTGGTAATAAGTTACATTTCATAAGCTTTCATTTCTTATTTGCAGTTATTTTAAACTGTTTTATCTGAGCTTATGGAGGGTGAAAGATTTTAATCAAACATTTAATTTGTAGGTCATAAACTAAAAATACATTGCGATTCTGCAATATCAGAAGTCATAATATGTCATTGTCTACTTCATTGTGCATACATATATTAAGCACCCCCAAAGGTAATGCAATTGTTACTATTCTGTTGCACTGACCTGTAGTAGTGACTCCAGACCACATGGGCTAGATAGGGGAAACTCAGCTTTACGATGAATTCTGCTCTAAGCTCTGGGAGCATCAGGATCAGTGGTAGCTCATAGCTTCAGTTATTGAGGGTACTTTAAATGTCCTGAGAAGTTGTTTTTCAAATACATCAAGTGCATAAGAAATATTGAAACAATACTAATGCAAGAAATTTATTTTCCCGAATGTGAATACAATTAACCCTTTTATAGCACAAAATTAACTTTAACAATGCAACATTATTTTATCTTTAAATATTGCTATGTTATTCATTTTTAATTGTTATTCATTATGATTATTTTCACACTTTTAGTGTAATTTTCGCATTTAAAAAAGTTACAATTTTCATTATCGAAGATTTAAAAGGGACTTGCATAAAATGCTAGGCTTGAGGCATCACCAAACTGTTTTAAACTGGCCCTACATTGCTTTTATCAGCTAAATCATTAGAGCTCTCATAACTTAATGCCGCCTAGCTGGTGCTGTGAATTCCTCAGTTTTCTGCTCTCATTGTTTTTTAATGTATCTTAGAATGTATCATGTTAGACTTTGCATAGGTCCAGAGTAATCAAATGCATTGCTTGTGTTAGTTGTCTTACAGGCAGTTCCATATAAATTTTTGTTATATTTTCTGTATTTTTGGGGAGATTTTTGTTACTGTTACATAATGGTTGCTGACTTTAAGCTTAATGAATGTATAAGATATGAATATTAAGAAGGATAAAGGAGAAAATATTGTAAAGGGGGTGCTGCAGTTCCAGTCTCTATGTATGAGCCATCACTGATCAGGATCATCATTTTTGTTAGCCTCATGATATTGCTTATGTCACAACAGTTCAAATCTCATTAATCATTCCAAAATGGACTCCTCGACTCAGCCTTGATCCTTAAAACCAAAAAAGAAGTCTTTCAAAGCTAGGTCAGAACTGTAAGAGGGGTAGAAAATGTTGCCACTTTCTGCTTTTTCTAGGATCAGACAGCAAAGTACTATTACTGGTGGGTGTGCCATGACACAAACACTATCGGGAAATTACAAAAATAATGACTTTGACACTTCCAGAGCAAGAAGCAGTATGATGTTGGAATTACTGTAAAACTAAGAGTTCGCTCTCTTTAACTTATTTTGCTGTTCTTGCTGTCATTTATGAAAACAGCGGTGTAGTAACAATTGTATTACTTTTGGAAACATATGTCTGTGAAATAGCAAAAATGCTAACTGAAATACCTGTACATACAATTATCAGCTCAGTTGGAAAGCTTGAAATAAAATTATGAAGCTGGCAACAAAAAATGCTGTTTGGTTCCAGTTTTTGATTTTTTTCTTACCCTAAAAAAATGAATTAATGCTATGAGAAGAACAAAACAAATGTTCACTCTTTTTCTATCTACTGTGCAATTTCATATGCAGCTTAAAATACGTCTGAGATCGAAATAAACATTCAAGTAGCAAAAGTTTAAATACTTGCAGCTAAATTTGCCACAAAAGCTGTTGATAATGTAACTATTTAGAATAATCTCTTTGCATTTCTCGTGGTTGGTGTGACTTATTTCGAGCCTTGGTGGGACTGTGTGTTAAAACTCCAAACATTAGAAAACGAAATATGGATTGTATTGAATAATTGTAGTTGCTGTGATTCATCAAATGCCTACACAGCAAATTGTAAATAAAAATATGAAGTTATCAGGCTTTCAGTTTTGTGACTCAGCAGAAGAGCTAGTACTTACAGAATGAGGTACTGTTTTGCTAAAGGAAAATACATAATGAACCAAAAGTTGAGCTATAAAGGGGAAAAAATCTCTAAATTAATCTAAAAAAACACTAGACTAAATTGATAGTTTAAAAATTCAATATAATTGGTGAAATTCTTGAAGACCAAGCCACTGGTTACATAACCTAGTTTAGAAATTAGATTAACAGTTCAATATCTCTTTCAAATATGAGTGTTAACAGATTCATGAAGGCAACATTTGCTCCCTAAATAGCAATATGATTTTGATTTTTCTGAGGATAACCTACTTCTTCCAGAAGTTTGTCACTCATAATGAATTGTCTTGCGTATAGATATAGGTGTGGGAGAAAATAATAATACATTTTAAAATAAGAAAAACTGTATTGTCATTTCTCAGCATGAAAGTTTTTTATATAGGTTTGTTGAAAATGGGATCTTGAAAAGACTAGTTCAGATGTTATTTCAGCCAATTATTGCTTTTGTGTTTTGTCCATTGTTCTTTTAAAGAAAAAAAAATACCTCTACAGATTATTTATACAGAAATATTTTTTTTTTAAGGTAGACTTTAAACTATTACAAAATATAAATATGAAGTAGCAATTGCTCCTCATTAAAATTGTCTTTCCTGCACTAAAAGAAAACAAATAACTGCAAAATACTGATTTCATCTCATTTCAATTTTTAATGCCTCGTTTTGTAAATTCAAAGTACATAAGTGTTTTTTCTAATACAAATTATTACTCTGGTGATCTGTATTATAAGCTTTAGTATTATCTGATTGTAAATCATTATTATCTAAACATTATAATACATGGTGTGACCACACTTTAATTCTTTGTCTATTAGAGAAAAGTGGACAATGTAAATTGTAACGATGTTAAAAATAAGGTAGGAAAAAGGACTATGTTACAAAAATTTTTCTTTCTTTAATTTTCAAAAAGTTGCACATTTTCAATTTGTATACCCCTCTTACAAAAAAATTCCCAATTAGTAAAATGTGCCTCATAAAGTAATGAGGTGTTGTATAAAATTTGAAAATTATATCCTAAAAAGTGTCAGAGATATGATGATAAATATATGCTGACTTAAACTACTTTTCAATGGCTCTCAAAACACATCAGATGACTGTGTTTCAGGGGTCATACAGAAATTATGAAGGAAAATATTTTTTTGCTCTAATAATAAATGTTTACATTCAAATTCATTCATACCCCTGACCATGTTTATTATAAGATATCTGTAAGACATTTTATGATAAAGGGCTGGAAATTTGTACATAACCTAATTAGTGCATGGGGGACATTTTACTGATTAGGACTTTTTGTACAGAGGTGGTATGCAAATTGAAAATGTTGAACTTGATGAAAATTAACAAGAGGAACTTTTTCTTAATGTACCTTTTTTTCCTAATTTATTTTGAACTTTTTTTTTTCAATTTACACTGCCACTGATCTCTGATAGATAAAGAATTAAAGCCTGTTTCCACCTTTTTGGAACACCCTGTATAATTTTATAAACTAAGGTAGATACAGACTTTTGTGCTATTCAGCAAATGCGCTGAGCAATCGTGGCAAGTTCTCAAGACTAGTATGGGACCTTGAATTGTTGCATACATCACCAAAATCTCATAAAAAGAACTTGGTGCATTTGCCGAGCAGTGCAAAAGTGTATCCATCTTTATAAGTCTTATTGAATAACGCTAACCATCATCTATTCATCACAAATGCCTACTATTCCTTTATCAGTGTGGATATTTTTAGGTAGACAGAAAACAAATTAAAAAGAAATATACATTAAAAGAAACTGAATGAATGAGTTTTTAATTTTCTATACCCCCTTTTTTTAAGGGGAGGTTAGAAAGGTTGAACACTCCCAGGAATGACTGATAATCTTCTGATATAAGGGGTAATGTAAGGTTCATTTCTATGATTTGCATGGGGAAACAAATGCTGACTTAAACCACTTATTCTGGAACAAACTTTAATAGCATGAATTCTGTGTGAAATAATGTTATTCATCGAAACATTAGTTTGGATCAGCCCAAAGGAAGGCAGTTTAAAAAAAGTGATGTATGCTACAACAGCAGCTTTATTTTTAAAAAAAGCTTTATTTAAAACCCCCAAAAGAGATAAATGCTTCAACTCTAAAAGAAAACAAGTACCTCAACTCTTATATGAGCTGAGATGAATATGTCATTTTAGTCAATTCATACTGGCAGGTAAAAACATAAAGAGCACACAATGAGAGACTGATCACTAGAATCAGTAAAGAACAAGCAGAGGCCTATTGTCTGCTTTTTATCAAAATTTGTGGAAACTCAACAGTAACTTGCATCAAGCCCATAACCAGAAAAGTATTTTAAGGGGATTCACACACACACAGAAGTTTGTTTTAGTGTAGTAGTTGTTTTAATACACTCACTTATATTGCAAATACCTGAATATTTTGCAGAAAATGAGAAAAGAAAGCAATTTTGGGGGGAGAGAAGAGGGCAAATATAACTCCTTGAGGGAAATAAAATATTTCTCAACATTTAAAACAAATTTTTAGCTTTATACATTTCTCCTCTAAAATCACGAAACTGTACTATTGTCTAAACATTTTAGTCCTTTGTTCGAACATATGGTCATTTACATTAAAAAACTGATTTTTTTATGAACTAAAGTGGAAGTGTGCATTTGAAAATTTGAAAGTCAAAGTATTAATAATTATCAAACCATTTTTTTAAACCAGAGATCATATTAAGTAAGTTTTAAATATCAGCACCAGCATTTAAAATACAGAGGTGTGGGGAACCAGAGTTGGGCAAAATACATAAAAAATGTATTTTCGATACAAAATACAAATTACATTTATTCAAACACAAAAAATTACAAAATACTTTCTAAATTGAAAAAATACAAAATACATGTATTTTCAAAGTACGCCTAAAACTTCAATTAAGTAAAATTTCCTACAGAAACTTCTAGTTTATTTTATTCCAATGTATTTTAGGATGAGCAAACAAATGTAATAGTATAACTATTTTTTCTTTTTTTTTTTTTTTTATATACATGAATTTTTCCTGGAATAAATAGCAACTTAAAAGGCATGAAAGCAAAACTGTGACAAGTATTTATTGAACATTATTTTTAGTGATAATGAATGGAATTGAAATATAAAATAAAATATATTTCTAAACGAAGATGAGTTAAATTATATTTCTACTTTTAAGATGTATTCATAGCCTCACCATGGCACAGTGGTTATGTCGCTGAAAATGGTAGACAGCCGAAGTGTGAAAGCCCCAGGCTCGGGTCCCATCGCGCAGCTGTCGATCTGATTTTCTGGAGTTTTGGTAGGTTTTCTCCAGATGTAACGTGAATATGCATTGGACCCCCTTAGAAAGTCCTCCTACCTAGGCACCCCCATCCTTGGCAGATTGGCCTACTGTATGTTGCCATAATCACACAAACACAAGATGCATTCATATATTACTACAAAAGAAAAGAGTGTCATTGTATTAATTTACTTAACAGTATGCAATTTAATAAAGAAATTATGAAAATGACTTTTAAAAGATGGTATAATTATTCTAAGCACTATGATTTAGAAAAAGAATGCTTTGCTTTCAAAAAAACTGTTTTTCAAACTGATTATAACTTAGTAAATTTTTTTTTGGAGCATTTATAATACCTGTAAAGGAAAAAGATCTTTCAATCGGAGCACTGGTTGGCAAAATTTGTGTTAAATTTCATGTAAAGTTCTTTTACTGTCGGATATGAATTTAGAACTCTCAAAACTGTTGATTTTTTAGAAAGAAACTGCAGCAGTTCAAGTTCAACTGCATTTCGAGAATTTGTAATATATGGTTCGAAGTCATTAAATTCAAACCAATAATCACTCTTTGTAGTAGTTTTACTGTCAGCTTCTCTCGTATCACTCAGAAATTACTTCAATTTGATAAGGACAACATTAAAAATTGAAAAGTTTACTGAAATGTTTCATTTATTTCATATAACCAAATAAAATAAAACCTTATATTATGTTAAGAAGCATAGGGTTCAAGCTCTTAAAGGGAAATTAAACCCATATCTAATATTTTTCAATACAGACATCAATGGTGAGATTTAAATTTCTGAGAACTCGAATACGATCCATCTATGATTCTAAATATCTGATGAGAAAAAGATGAGTAAAAATGATGAACAATTAAAAAAAGAAACTCAAGGTTTACTTAAATTTCCAAACAAGACAAAAATAAATAAATATATTCTGTTTTTCTCTCATACTTTTTTAAAATGTAGGATAAACATGCTTTGATGGAAAGAGAAGTAAGTATGACTTGCCGAGCATTTAATTAAAAAAGTTTCCCTCACTTGAAAAAAAAATGCGGTGAAAAGCTTGTACATTAATATTTATGACTTATTGAATTCAATTAAATATTTGAACAAAAGAACTCAGCTTAATCAATTTTATGATAAAATTGAAGTTAAGTGAGTTTTAAATTTTGTAGTAGTTTTGAATGTTCCACTTATGATACACCTTTTGGGTTGGCAAAGCTGGCACTGCGCCTTAACTTTATCATTTGCATCTACAGATTAAATTTGAAAATTTTTCCACTAAGAATTGCACGACTCGCAAGTTCATCACTGGAAACTTGATCCATCTTGTAATATAACTTCAGAAATGCAAACTGACTTATTTTTCAGTAACTTGGTAACACATTTGGAATTATTTATATATTCTTTTTCAAAAATCCAATGAATATTACTCAAACACATTTTTCTTCTTTTCAGCTTCATTCACATTTGTGAATCAGTTATCAGCAATACAGAAAGCCTCCTAGACCAACTATCATTAAACTAATCTAAATAGGCGTGAGAGATTTCCCCCCTCCTTCCTGTTTAATATAACCTGAAGGTCGCAAAAAATCCTAACACCTCTTTAGTTACCATAAATAACACTAAAATAGTGTAGATGCAACAGAATTGTTTATGTGATGAACTGGGAAAAAATTAATGATAGCAGTTCTATTATTCTTCTTTTATTTCCCCAAACCAAGCTAATTTTGGTGTAAGATTAATTTAACTTCAGAATGAAAAATGTATTTTCAGTATTTTGAAAATACAAAATACATTGAAAATGTATTTTGAAATACATTTTCAAAATACTTTGCTTTCTCTTGTGAAAACGCAAAATATAAATGTATTTTGAAAATAGTATTTCAAATACATGTATTTGTGATACTGCCCAACTCTGTAAGGAACAAAGTACATTATTTAATTCTTCAAAGCAACACCAGAGCTGTACCGTTAATACTGAGTTTTTTTACATGGGGTAGTGACACACTGAAAATTCTGAGGAGAATAAAGGAGATACATGCCCTAGTTCTTCCTGTAATCTACTATTAAAAATGCAATTCTTACCTACATATCAAATGATATGTTTTACTTTTCATTTTTGTCTCCAAAAGAAGTATAATGAAAAAATAAGAATTCTTTTAATAATATTTTATAAGCTTTAAAAACATTCTTAGTAAGAAAACCAAACCAATTTTGTTAAGTATAAATCAAGGGAAAACATACATATTTTAAACAGTTGGCTTGCATTAAATGACATAATAATTTACAATAATAGTAGTATATGGTTAAAACTATTATCTTATCTGGATGAACGACTTAAGTTACTCTTTCATGCAGTCAGGTCCTGATTATCCCACAAGTACTTTCTGCCTGTACACTGGACACTACATTGCAGATACAGGCCAAATATTTAGTTTAGACTAACATATCTTTATCAACACGGTGAATCAGCTATAACAAAAACAAAACAAAAGCTAATATTTTCTTGATATTTTCTTTTCTCCTATTTAAGTCATACAGCATTTTTATGAGGTTTGATACACTGTCCCATAAAAGTATTTGAGCGTAAGTTAGCTTTCCTGTTTTAGTTTCTCTTATATTGTTCTACAGATAAAGTGAATTACACACCTAAATGGTAATCACTTCTTATAATTTTTCAAGTTATATGTTTTTACAAAAATTATTTAATTGCAAGGTGAAGTTAGGAAATTTCATTTACTTTTGAATACATTTTGAGTGAGTGTACATTAGGGGGGATTGAAAAAATCGAATCAACTCAGCATGGGGTGCAAAATGAAAAACTGCTTATTACATTTTATTAAATGTGAATAATTCTGTTTATATAGTATTATTCAGCCATCCACAACTACTTTTCCTTAGATCAGACAGGAAAATGATAATTGGAGGAAGGGGTGTAATTACAACCAAACAAATAGAGAAAAGTTTTAAAAAAGGAAACACACAGAAAATGAAAGAGTAAAACTTAAAATGTTTAAAAATGATGTTCATACTAAATAACCTTGGACATTGCATCAGGATTCAAAAGTTAACAAAGATGAAAATATTGAACAACATAGAACTTCCGTGTACGAATATGCCTTCCTCCTCGTATAGGGATGCGAATGTAATTATGGTGTAGCTGAAATATCAATCGCAAAATTGTTCAAATTTTCCTACCATAGCAAAGAAATGCTATAGATATAGAATTTCAGCTACTTCAACTACCAGTGCTGTTTTACGAGACATTTGAATTTTACATGAAGTACAGACTTCGCATGTAGTAGATCACAATAAAATATGTAGACAACGTGAAAAGGTTTGAAAAGCAGTTGCAGAGTCAACCAATTTAACAGTGTTTCAATCTAATTTAACAGGATTATATTTTTGATGGAAGAAAGTACAACACAAAAGTATAAGTTATGAAGGGCACAAAAAACTCCTCAAATACAACAAAGGAGGACCATTACAAGGGAACTCAACTCTTTTATATCGGAAGCATTACTGTTACAACTAGAGAAGCCAAAACCAATAAAGAACCAAAACTGAATTCTTTTATATCAAACTAGCTTTATATCAGCTGTGTACCCGTTCTCTGCACAGTAGGGAACGAAACTTTTTCTTACATCTATAATTCGAATTAATTCCAGTGATTTGGAATCTAAAAATAAGCAAAATGATTTGACTCTTGGCGTAAAGTTACTCATTAGTTATTCGTAAAGTTAGTATAAGTACTGACCTGAGACCATTGTTAATATTATGACACAAAACTATGTCGGTGTCATTCGCGATCAGAAAAAGAAAAGCATGACGGTTTGCAGCGAAAATTCCTAACTTTCAAAATATCTCATTTCTACATCGTACTCTTTTTTAGATTTAAGTTATACCACCTTAGATACTACATGATGTGGAGAACCGTTTTATTTTATAGTTAAATAGATGTGTACCCGCTTCGCAAGGGAAGAAGAGAACATTTTCCCAAAATGTGATCATAACTACTCGTGAAAAAACAGAATCTCCAAGAAAAAAAAAGTTCTGTTACAGTCTTTTCTGTTGAAACTACCGCGGGATATATTAACGCGACATAGAATTATTTAATGTTTAGTTAGCTGTGATGTAAGATGGTTGTTGAAAAAGGAATAGAGCACTTGGTTTCACGAAATATTTATTAATGCAGTATATTGTGCTTTGATCAATATTGCCCTAGCATATCTATTACTTCTAATTATTACCATCTAACATCTAACTAATAATTACATCTAACTATTACTATCTTTTACTGATACCAATACAATATATTTTCGTTTTTCAATCGTTAATGTTTAATTTAAAGAAACGGCTTAGATATTTGCCACGAATGTAGTCTTTTATTCTTTGGTGACTTTTATGATTTACGCATTAGTATGAAGGATAATCATTTCACTTTATGGTTGGCACTAAAACAGCTCTCCATACATTTGTATGCATAATTCTTGTCAGATTGGCGTATTTAGCACCAGGGCCCTATTATCTCACGGACAAATCGCGACTTTGCCCAGGCTCGAAATGGCCCCCAATTTGAAATGTTAATCTGAAATATTCTTTTTTATAGCAAAATTTTATGAAAAATAAAACAAATTTCATAGATGGAGGCCACCAAATTCATCAATGTCCGGTGTCCCTGTTTGTCATAATCGGGCCCTGTTTAGCACCGCAAAATATTTCTTGCGATTCGAAAACGTGTCCCATTTAAAATCTCAATTGAAAATAATGCTGGATAATTCACTGGTGAAAAAACAGCATTCAATTCTTTTTCTGGCAACGTAAAATAAGATGTGGAATTATTTCATGCATTGCGTATGTTTTGCTTGTGAATCCGTTTTCTGATTGAGTTTCGAAAGGGGTTTTAAACTCATGACACCAAAATGACGCACCTTTCACATGCAAAAAAACAGTTATTTTAAAGTAATTTTATTTATTTTTTTTCAACTGGCAATTTTAATCATTGTTACTGTATCCAGGACAACCAAACCGCAAGATATCAAACCGAAATTTGTAAGCAGCTGCTATTGAAATGAAAATCCTTCTTTCCTTAAAAATTCTCCTAATTTATATTTTTCTTCCGTTCTTCTTTTAAAAGTGGGCGAATTGTGTGCTCCTTCTTTTGCCGAAATATAAAAAAGTTAAGACAGATAGAATTCAAGATGCAGCAGTTTTAAAAATATTTTACGAAAGTCAGCGTCAAATTTAATTTTATTTGAAAAATTCCCAAAAATCTGCAAATTATGTTACACAGTCCGAACAAATGGCTTTTAAAAGAAAATTTTCTCCTGTATACGATGATGTAAATATCGTTTTCTTGCGAGTGCAATTGCCTGCGTTATTATGTATTACGCAAGAAAAATCGCTAAAAATTGGACAAAACATAAAATAAAACATTTTCTAATTCGAATTTAGAAAAAATCGCTTCGAGGTGTGTCGAGACCCGTCTTGGAGAGTTTCCGAACAAAATTTGGTAGGTCTACGATCGCCCGTTTCGGAGCTACGCGAAACACAGACAGACAAACTAACGGACAGTTTACACATTGCTTTATTTATATAGATACTATACGATTAACTGGCATTGCAGGGGCAAATCAGGCGGGGCGTTTCCATCACCATCTTAGAATTTTGTGATTTTTTTTTTCTTGTGTTGCCTTGCCCAAGGAAAGACCAAATCCGAAATATTTTTCATTTAACATTTTTAGTTTTGGAGTTATGGGGGGTCAAAGTACCCCAGACGAGTCACATAGAATTAATCTAGGGCGACTTTTGCCACTTAATTGTCTCAAATGTGACTGATGTTTACGCCCATTTCAATTGTAACAAAAGGTTATGAGTTTCGATAAGTAGGAAAGACTGGCAGAGCAGTGTTTCTAATTTGGCCTAGGATGGCATTTTCTTCTTTCTTTTTCTTTTCTTTCTTTTTTTTTTTAATCGCAGGCGGAATTCAGCTGGTGCAGCTTATTTTTTGCCTTTCGTTCTTATTAAAAATCATTCATTTACGAGTACATTCATTTCGTTGAGACTTCTCACTTTCAAATCCATAAAGCTGGGTGAATGGCTATGGATGGCATGGGCGCCCATAGGAAATTTTCGGAGGGGGAAGGGGGCGAATTTAAAAAAAAAAAAAATTCTAGGGGCAAATTTCAAATTTTTTACAAATTTAGTTCTGGTTATGCCATTTGTTTACACAATGAGACATTAACCTAAAACTAGCGGAGGAAGGGCAAATGCCCTACCTTGCTCCCCTTATGGGGAACCTATGATGGATGCTGCTCCCAGTATATGGCGGAAAACATGAATTTTATGCGTTCAATAATGTACTTTATAAAAACATTAAAGCAGTTCAAACACCTTTTTCCTACTTATTGCCCTTGTAATTTCATTTAATGTTTTTCTGTAGAATACAATTTTTTTAAACTGACAACGCATCAGTACTATGCATGAAGATGTTAAAGAAGCGTGATGGGGCGGATAATTTTAATCTGGCCTATGGATGTAGGACCCAAATCCGGTCCTGAACACAGATCTTTTAAGCTCCGCAAACAATAAACAAAAGATTTCATTAACCCATTTATGCCTGGATATTTTTGCGACTTTCTTCGATTTTTACTGATAACAGAAATAATAGATAAATTTCTGATGTCAATTTCTTGAACAAGGGATGATTTCTTTTAAAATCATTATGCATAAAAATCGAAATATCAACATCCTACTTGGTCATGTTAAAATATTTTGTAGAGTTGAGGATCAATACTCATGAATAAAGGCTAGGAAAAATAAATAACGTTTTCGACTAATAGCGAAAATGCCGTCCCAAAAAAGGGACACTAGGCATAAATGGGTTAACCTTCCAGCGGGCACGCCCACAATCAGGGCCGGACACAACTCATCACACAGGCCCGGAAAATATATATAATCGGCGAACCATTTACATTCTTTTCGGAGCAAACATACACATCGAAGGGCGAGAGCTGGGTTTGAACCCAGAGACTTATGGGTCGTAGAATGAGGCGTAATCCGGCTCGGCCAAAAGGTACCTGTTCGACCGGCCTTCAATTGCCGGGTGTTGTGTGCGCGGAGGTGATCGTGCCGCCACACTACTCCCCCCCTAGAGAGTCAGTCGGAGGCTGACGAACGATATTCCAAGCGTTATAGAATGCTGCCACTCGTTGTGGACTTTGTGGGGTTGCTGCCGCTCGTTGCGGACTTTGTGAGGTTGCTGCCGCTCGTTGCGGACTTTGAGAAGTTGCTGCCGCTCGTTGCGGACTTTGGAAGAGCCGAGAGAGAGATGGAAGAGGGCGGTGCTGGCGCCATCTGTCGCTGTAGGCGAGAAGGAGAATGCGTGTTCGTTGTCCGGGTCGCCAATGTCTTTTAACATTTCTGGCCACACAAAACGCTGTTGCACTAACTTCCTTGAAGCTTTTATCCCAGGGTGAGACAGACGATGCAAGTTATTGAAGATGGCACGTCGGAACCTCGCAGGAACGTAAGGTCTGATCTTACTGCCCTGAATATCACAATAAAGTGATGTATCAGGAGCGAGCTGCATAGGCTGGAGATTCAGACTACTACCGGTTGTATTTTGTAGGAGGGCTTGAAGCTCCGAATCCTGTTTCTGTTCCTTTGCCAGAGCTATGAAATCGGTTGACGAGGGCATCGAAATTTCCTCTATGCGGGACAGAGCATCGGCGACGACATTTGCGGCATCATCAATATGGCGAATATCTGTCGTAAATTGGCTGATAAAATCGAGGTGTCTCAGCTGGCGAGGGGATGCTTTGTCGGAGCGCTGTTTAAACGCAAAGTTGAGGGGTTTGTGATCTGTAAAAATAGTAAAGTTACGTCCTTCCAGGAAGTGACGAAAGTATTTGATGGCGGCGTAGATCGCCGAAAGTTCGCGGTCGTACGTACTGTAAAGCGTCTGGGTTGAGGAAAGTTTTTTGGAAAAGTAAGCGAGAGGCTTCCAGGTGCCCTGATCGTTTTGCTGCAAAACTGCTCCTAAAGCAGAGCTGGACGCATCTACCATAAGGGAAAGGGGCTTAGACGCCGATGGATATTGCAGAACGGTGGCAGAAATTAAGTCACTTTTGCATTTTTGAAATGCTTCGCGCACTTCGGGAGTCAAAGCAATAGGACGCTTGTCTTTCTTTTTACTGCCTACCAAACAGGCATTTAGAAAAGCTTGAGTGGTAGCAGCGTGCGGAAGAAAACGACGGTAAAAATTCAGCATAGCGAGGAATCGACGCTACTCCTGAATTGTAGTCGGTTCGGGGATATCTCGTACAGCGGCAACTCTATCCATGAGAGGTCGAACGCCGTCGGCTGAAATTTCGTGGCCAAGGAAAGATACCTTGGGTTGACCGAAAACGCATTTAGATGGGTTAAGACTAACGCCGTATTCCTGGAACCGTTCAAACACCGCGCGAAGGTGAGTCAAATGCTCTTGCTCCGAAGCCGATGCGACTAAGACGTCATCAAAATACGGAGCGCAAAAATCTAACCCGAATAAAACCTGATGGATGAAGCGTTGAAAGGTCTGCGCCGCGTTGCAGAGGCCAAAGGTCATTACGGGGAATTCGAAGAGACCAAAGGGTGTTGTGACGGCAGTCTTCGGAATATCGGCAGGGTTAATTGGGATTTGATGGTATGCCCGCTCGAGATCAAGAGTAGAAAATATAGTTTTACCGTCCAACACCTGCAAACAGTCCTGGATGTGAGGGACAGGGTACCGATCTGGCACGGTGACAGCGTTTAAACGCCGGTAATCACCACACGGGCGCCAGTCGCCATTGCGCTTTTTAACTAAGTGGAGCGGGCTGGCCCATGGACTTTTCGAGGGGGGACAAAGGCCTTGCTCGAGCAAATAAGAAAACTCATCTTTCGCGGCTTTCAGCTTGTCAGGAGGTCGTCTCAATGTGATGAGTAACATTGTGTTTAGGTTGGGTGTGTCCCATAACAGGACGTGTTATCAAAGGAAATTTCCTAAGCAGCTCATGATACGGAGTAGCGAGTGGACACGTGCATGCATTGAGTGCCAGAAATCAAAAATCCGTAGGCACACTCACAGCCCACTACAAAGATTTGAGTTGCCAACTTACCGCGTTCAACAAGTGCATATCGACTTAGTTGGACCTCTACCTCCATCTAATGGATTTTCTTATTTACTCACTTGCATCGATCGTTTCTCACTCTGGCCCGAGGCAATTCCCATAGTAGACATTTCTGCCGACACTGTTGCCAAACAATTTTATAGCTTGTGGATTGCGCGTTTTGGAGTTCCGGAGCGAATCACCACCGACCAAGGTCGTCAGTTCGAGTCCTTGCTTTTTACGGCGTTAACCAAGCTCCTGGGCACTCACAGAGGTCGCACTAGCCCGTATCATCCGCGCTCTAACGGCATTGTCGAAAATTTTCATCGCTCATTGAAGCAGTCAATACGATGTCATACTTCGATTCAATGGACCGACGTTCTTCCCACAGTCTTACTTGGTCTGCGCTCCGCCATTAAAGAGGATATCGGTGCTTCTGCTGCCGAGTTGGTGTACGGCACCAGTCTCCGTCTGCCCGGAAAATTCATACAAGCGGACAGTTCACCCACATGCTGTGCCAACCAGCAAACATTCGTGAAAAATTTAAAAGACTACATGTCAGCTGTTCGCCCCGTACCCACCAGCGCGCATTGCTCAAAAACTGTGTTTGTGAATAAAGACTTGCAGAACTCTTCGCATGTGTTGTTGCGATATGATGCGTCAAGGACTGCTTTCGCACCCACGTATACCGGACCCCACAAAGTCCTCGAACGAAATGTAAACACTTTTAAAATTTTGGTAAACAACAAGGAGTCTGTTATAAACATTGACCGCCTCAAACCCGCATTTATCTGGGCTCCTGAACGTACGGACAATGCTTCACCGGCCGACCGTAAAGAATGTCCATCAGGAACAGTGTCAACGCCCACATCCTCCGTAACTCCACCTCCGACTGTGACAAAACCAGCATCCTGCATCACGTCAACTCCGGCTGTTACTACACGTTCTGGTCGGAGAGTGCGTTTCAATTTAAAATATTTGTGAAAGTTTCGTGGTCACTGGAGGGGGAGTACTGTGCAGTGCCGGATTAACAATATAGCAGATGTAGCAAATGCTACGGGCCCCGCGCTTTTGGGGGCCCCGCGCCTTTACCTTGACTTTTTTTGACACTTTACAACATGGTAGAAAAGTGCTTAAGGGGTCAGGTACCTTTGAGCGTTGAAAATCTCCACGAAAATTGCAACGTAAATTATGCCACGGTAATTATGCAAATAAATGCAAAAATTATAGTGTTACATGCATCCCAACAAAATTCTTTTTCGTCATTTTAATGAAAGGATATTTTTCTTTATGTATTGAAATTTTTAAATAACTGTGCTATTTATATTTTATGAAATGCTGCGCGCAAGACTTGTAAATAAGCAAAAAATGAGCTCGAATTCTTTTAGTTATAAAAAATTTAATTTAATATGTAGAACTATTCCAAGAGCTGTAAAAGATTCATAAAAGCTTTCTAAATAACAGGTAAAAAATGAAAGTTTACAGTATTGTTACTTGTAGAGCTATAGCAAATGCAGTTATGGTCAATTTTCGTGGAAATTTTCATAGCTCAAAGGTACCTGACCCCTTAAGATTTCGGTTTGTCTGTCTGTCCGTCCTTAATATAACTCGCGTCAATAGGCATTGATTTCTACGAAATTTATATATGTTATTCTTATCTGCAGTACCATGTACCCTATTGTAAAGGTTCTATGTAGCATTTATAGTTTTTTTTTTCTACAGGAGCACTCAAAATAGTTCCAATACATTGCGCTCTATGGGAAGTTATTCTTTAAAGCGTATCATCCTACTAACTACAAGGGGTGATCAAATGAAAAGGTACGAAACGACACGGTGTGTACAAATGTAGATTTTATTCAAAATATACACCATAGGCCTGAGCACAACGATTCCACTGACGAACAAGCCGCAGGATTCCTTGTTCCCAGAATTCCTGTGGCCGTGACGAGACATAGTCCGTCACAGCGTCCTTGAGTACGTCGTCCGAGTTGAAGCGCTTCCCTTCCAGGTGGTTTCTTCAGTGGAACCAACACATGGAAATCGCAGGGCGACATGTCCGGACTGTAGGGCGGATGGTCCAACGTCTCCCACTTGAACTTGGCCAGTTCCTTGCCGAAAACGGACATTCCATTTTCTCATTGTCTTGTGGGACACACAGCCTTCCCAGTATACGATCACTCGCTGCCCCTAAATCGTCGAATTTTGCAATGTGAACGCCATCCTGTCCTCACACGCACTGCTGCGTCAATTGGACGCAGGAGGGTGCTTTTTACAAGAGCTTCTGCTCTCTCCTGCGGGCCCCCGCATGTTCCTATCCACACAAAAGGCTCCAATCGCATTCCTAGATGTCTCGCTACGTGCTCTTATAGCTGCATGGACAAATATGATAACGGTTAGGTTGTTGCGACGTTTCGTACCTTTTCATTTGATAACCCCTTGAAGTTGCGCTGAACCCTTACTTCAAGATAAAACTTTTTCCTCTATGACTGCAAAAAGATTACAAAGTCAAGGACAAAAAGCCTAACAACTTCAACATCTTTTGTACGATCCGCTTGAAAATTTTCACAACTTTATTATAAAAAAAAATATAGAAAACAATCTGTCAATTTTAAAAATCTGAAAATCCACCAGTTCCCTCATTTTTAAGCAATTTTTCGCTATTTTCAGCACCATTTCGTTTCCGAGAGTCAAAAAAAGTGAATCATTTGCGTGACAAAATGACCTATTTTAAGTGAAAATAACGTCATACAATTGGGAGATCAATACGTTTAAAATAATTTCTCCCAATTACACAGTTTATTATTATTTTTTTCCCCACAAATAAATCGTCTGCTGGATATTCGAATGTTTATATATACAAAACGAAAGCTTTCGACTGCGAAAAGATTCCGTGCGTTTCCAGATGAGCATGAAATTCGATTTGGGTCTGTAATAAAAATTGAATATGAACTTATTTATTTTAGGTGGATGAAAATTAAATATATTGAATGAAAGACAAATTTCCTTAAAATGTTTTTTCTCGCGCCCGTTGTAATTGCCTTCACAAAAGGCTTTGACTTCTAGTTTTAGAGATATTCTGCTCTTTGAAATGAAACAAAATTGGATGTTATTAAGGATTACAAAATGAAACTTTGCATCGAAAATAGTGTCTGTACAGTTAAAAGTTTTTCTATACGGGAGCACTCAAAATAATTTTATTACAATACTAGCCGCCTCCGGCGACCAGTTGGTTCGCCATCTTAATAAATCTTGTTCGGAGAGACTCCTGTTCTTCACCGGCTTCCTTGGCAGTCAAATCTCTCAGATTCTGAATGGAATTTAAAATTAAGATGGTTACAAACAAAGACGGCCCTACGGTAAGTGTCGTCCTTGCTAATGTAAAACAGACGCCCCCTTTTATGCTACTTAGTTTTTGAGTTCGAAATGACGCCCCTTCGAAGCCGGCGCGTTGCTTACCGTGTCGGGCCGCCCCTGATTACAAAAATAAGATGGTTAAATGATAAAAACCTGCAAAAAGGAACAAATTATTTTCGTCTTATATTAATTCTGAAGAACTTCTGGATGTATTGGCCTTTATCAAAAATGGAAAGGAAACAAAACTAAGAAAATCTGAAACATTTTCAGATTTTAAATACGCACTAAAGCGCTATGTATTAAAAGCGTATTATAATCCATGGGTCTTCCCTATTTTCTTTCCTTATTCCATTAAGTTGGAAAGTATATCATTATTCATGAGTGTGATTAAACCTAAAATTGATATTTCTATCCTTTTTCTGGATGTAATACATTAGAAATAGATGGGAAAAGCTGTGCAGAAAAATGCACAATTCGAACTGAAATAAAGTTTAAAAACTCATTCAGGTGTATTCATAATTCAAGTAGCAGAAGCAGACGATAAATAGCGCTTGGCGTTAGAATCACATCTCCTCAAAATCGTATATCAACCATTTTATTTGTTGCCAAATTAAAAAGTTGCACGTTTTAGTCTCGGAAAATTTCCAAATCATATTTTTCTTTTGAGTATAAAACATTTCATTCCTGCTCTGATTTCACATGCACACGATGTTTTAATTAAAAAATAATCCTACAAATAATGTAAAATATATATATATATATATATATATATATTCTTTTATTTTTACTTCAAGAGTCTGAATAATTAATAAACTCGCCAAAAATGGCAACCTAGATAGCCAAACTTCCCCTCTTTCCACTGCAGGGTTACAATTGCGAAATGGCGAGAACAAAAATGATCATTTTGCGACACGTTTTTTATCGATATCTCCTAAAATAATTCGAACTTCGAAAAAATCACTTCGAGGTGTGTCGCGACCCGTCTTGGAGAATTTCCGTACAAAATTTGGTAGGTCTACTATCACCCGCTTCGGAGCTACGCGAGACACAGACAGACAAATGGACAGTTTACATCTTGTTTTATTTATATAGATGGTCAATGGCCGTTTAGAGACAGGCATCTATTTAAAGCATATAATAATAATATCCTACAATATGATTAGCTAATAATCCGACGACGATCATGTGCCTCCTTCAAAATTTATGCCAAAAGCCGGCGACTTTTGCGATAAATTGGCAGATAGGGTGCGAAAAAAATGCTTTGAAAAATGAACCGAACTTGGCGATATTTTTATTATTTTACGAAATATCGAAAAAGGTATTTACGTATTATCCCGGCGGTCATTAACGCCAAACTATTTTTTCCTCAAATTTCCTGGCAAACTGTTGGCAATCGTATTCCGAACCATCGATAATTTCAGGAGTCCGGCATTTATCTTGGTGAAAAAGTTGCTCGTCTTGGCGGATCGCCGGGATAATATGTAGTACCTTGAAAAACGTCTAATGTGATTATATTAAGCTATGCCGATTTCTTTGGGAATTTTGAAAATTCGTTACTCGCACTTTAATTAACTGATTTATTGTATTGTATTTTGTTAAGGGCTATCTGCCTAGGAGTAGGAGGGGGTCTCCGACCGACGAAAATTTGTTAATGCATTAGAACCCAAAACGGGTTAACGTCCTTATGATTTCGCTTATTTGTCTGTTCTGATGTCCACCCATCCAGTGTTCTAACTGCTGTGGATATACATCGATTTGTGCGAAATTTATGTTTTTTCTATGAACAGTACTATGTACCACATTGAAAATGGTGTATGTAGCATTTATAGTTTTTTTACAGGAGAAAAAAATCCAATGTATAGCACAGTCTAAAAAGCAGAAGTAAAAGGGGGGGGGTGTTCAGGGGTGGTCTCCCCTGAATCTGTTGATACAGAAATGACTGAATCAACAGTCATTTTTGAAAACATATTTTAGAGATATTCGATTTTTGAAAGAAAACAAAGTTGGCATATATATTACTAAGGCTCTCAAAATGATGCTCTCCATTGAGAATAACGTCCGTATTGTTAATAGTTCTACAGGAGCACTCAAAAGAATTTCCATACATTGCAGTCTGTGGCATTTGAGAGACAGTAATACATTTCTAGCACAAGACAATGAGTATAAAATTTTTATATTCTTCAGTTAAACGCTAAAAAAAATTAAAGGTCTTTTACAGGGTCTCATAAAATTGCATTTATAGTGATAATACAACATTTTTTTATCTACGAAATCTCGCCAGTTTCAACTAAAATACATCGCAGATTTGGCGCAAAAATATTTTGTATTGGAAAGTGTTTTATAATCTATGAGCTTGGCATGATTTATCTTTCTTGCTTTTTTAAGGCAGCAGATAAATCTTGTAATTCTTTTTCTTTCATTTATTTTTATTTTTAATTATTTATTTATTTATTTTTTTTTTGGATAAGACAATTTCTGAAGCTCTATATAGTGGAACTGTAAATCAGTTGTAGGTGAATGATGATTTATCCAATTTTTTTATTATTTATTATGTAGATTATTCTATTTAGAAAAGATACAATCCTCTTATAAATATTTTTTTGAGCAAAATATTTTATATTATTTTAACGAGGATAAGTTGAAAAGTAATGTACATATGCTTGTAGAACACTAACGAAATGACCCTTAGAAGTGTTCCAAGCGGTATGTGGAAGTAACAGTCCCCCTGTACAAGCATGTACAGTTTAAATGCCTTCCGTGTATGCAGTATATTTTGAATGGTGGAGGCATTATTGTGCTAGATCTATCTATCCCCATTTCGATTTCTTATGAATTAACCCATTAAATAAATTAAGAGAAGTTAAAAATATGTAAACTATTATTAGTAAATACCGTCCAGATAATGAAATAATTTTACAAGCATGTATTTTTATAGGGGGAAAAAGTAGTGTTTAAAGGCACAGTTTAAAATACATATTGATTTCGAAGGCTCTAAAAATTTTACAGAAACAATTATTATTTTATGTGCGTAAATTTGTCTAGTTATATGTTTGCATATGGGAAAGGTGGGAAGTGTTAGAAATTCTAAATATATATTCATGAACATATTCATTAAAAAAATCCTGAGTTGTACGAATAAATAACTTTAAACATCGCCAGTCTCACTATCTATTTAGCCCCCCCCCCTCCCACACTTTATTTTGACGGGCATTTTTTCCGCATTCAAATTTACTTGGAGAAATTGATTTGTCTAGTGTTAAGTCAAATTTGTTCATTTTGAAACAAGAAAATTCGTAAAAGTTGTGTTTTATTTTATTATCGCAAAAAACCTACAGATTAGCTCACTCAAGGTGGAGGAAGAGCTGAGATAAACCTCTCGCGAATATAACACGTGGGACCTTTTAGTTTTGTTTACATCTAATTAGCATTAGTAATACCATTAATTAGCACTTAACATAAATTGTAATATAATTAGCACTATTTATGTTCTCATTTAATTTAGCTCTACTACTTTAATGTGAGGGTGAACTACTCCTCCCCCTAATATATATATATATATATATATATATATATATGGGTGCGGCACTGAGCAGGGGGCCCCTTGGTAACATTTGCTACGGGCCCCGCGCTGTCTTAATCCGGCACTGGTACTGTGGCGGCCGCCGCGCCGGCGATCGGTGCGTTCCCGACCACCAATCTGATTTTTCAGCGGCCAACACATCGAACAAGCTTCCGCGCATCTCTTCGCGCATCCTGTGAGGAGCGCTAGCGGATACTCCCACGATAGCAGAGCCAGGGAATCTGGCAACGCTGATGTGCGGTCCGGCAGAATAAAAGGAAGCGTGTTCACGCATGGTTCGCAGTACTAGTGTTGTTATTATTATTATCGCATTGCTGTTGTTGTTACCAGAACTCTATGTTAATTGTACCGCTGGATGTAAATTGACCGTATCGTGCAGAGCTTGCATGCTCGACTTAAAGTCTGAATAAAATGTTGTTAAGTTTTTACTAGATGGTATTTATATTCAACGGATGTTACACTCGACGTATTCTTAATTTTTATCTATAGTAAGGAGCTGATAGCACGCTCCTCCACATAAATAACGTTTTCGACTAATAGCGAAAATGCCGTCCCAAAAAAGGGACACTAGGCATAAATGGGTTAACCTTCCAGCGGGCACGCCCACAATCAGGGCCGGACACAACTCATCACACAGGCCCGGAAAATATATATAATCGGCGAACCATTTACATTCTTTTCGGAGCAAACATACACTTCATACATACGACATATATGTGAAAGTGACCGGCCTATCGGGAAATTTCTCCGTGGACGTATCCGGGCCTGCCCACAATAAAAAGATAAATGGTCGCACCTATTTCCTAAGTATGTTCTCTAAAATGTGCATTTTCAAGAGTG
>JAWZYV010013518.1:0-154099 GCA_038373885.1 Cheiracanthium punctorium
AAAAACTGAAGCGAATGATATGAAATTGAGTGACATGATAGGTGGTCACTCAACTTAAAACATAGGCGTCGAATTAAAAAAAAATCTTGATCAGATTTTGAGATTTTGCGAAAATTGTTTCACACTGCGTATTGTGTTCGTACATCACGTAATAACTGCAAAGGTGAAAAAATGGTATTTGGTGAAATGATAGGTGGTCACCTTAAACTATAAGCATCTAAAAAGAAACCGATGAGATTTTGGGATTTTGCGAAAATCGTTTCAAACTGAGTGAATTTTTGTTCACACATTACGTAATAAGGACTAAAGCGAATGATATGAAATTTGGTCACATGATAGGTTGTTGTTCAACAAAAAGTATAAGTGTCCAATTTTTTAAACTTTTTATTAGATTTTGAGATTTTGTGAAAATTCTCCCAAAATGCGGTTATATTTTTTCAAGCATTGCGTAATAACGACTAATACGAAATTTGGTGATATGATAGGTAGTTGCTAATCTTAATTTATAGGTGTTGAATTTTTAAAATATTTTGATTACATTTTGAGATTTTGTGAAAATCGTTCAAAAATGCTAAAATGTTTGTTCCAGCATCACGAAATAAAGACAGCAGGGAATGAAACAAAATTGGGTGACACGATAGGTTGTCACTCAACTTAAATTCTAGGCTTCCAATTTTTCAAAAAATGTTGATTAGATTTTGAGATTTTGCGAAAATTATTTGAATATGTGTAAATATTCGTTTGCGCATCCCATAATTACGACTAAAGCGAATGAAATGATATTACTTAGTTACTCTCTAACCTGTAATATTTTAACAATACATAAAAATTGTAATTGCTCTTTCTTTACTTTGGCAACATACTACATCCAGTCTGTGTACTCCAACAATGCTGACGAAAGTTCTTGCTTTTAGAAATTTACATTCAGTACTAACCCGTCAACGACGGGTACTTCAGCTAGTCATCTATATAAATAAAATTAGAATGTGTCTGTACATTTCTTGGAATTCAAAAATTTTACAATTTCTATCCGTTTCAAGCACCCGGGATTCCGATGCGACCCTCAAAAAAAAGTTTGTCTGTCTGTCATTCTGTCCTTCTGTCATTCTGTCATTCTGTCCGTGACGCTTTTTTTGTTTAAGCATCACGTAAAAACGACTGAAGCGAATGATATGAAATTTTGTGACATGATAGGTGGTCACACAACTTAAAACATAGGCGTCGAATTTTTAAAAAAATCTTGATTAGATTTTCCGATTTTGCGAAAATCGTTTCAATTATATTTGTGCTATTCGTATATTTGTGCTCAAGCATCAGGCAAAAACGACTGAAGCGAATGATATGAAATTAGGTGTCATGATAGGTGGTCACTCAACTTAAACTATAAGCATCTAATTAAAAAAATCGATCAGATTTCGAGATTTTGTGAAAATCGTTTAAAACTGAGTGAATCTTTGTTCCCGCATTACGTAATAACGACTAAAGCGAATGATATGAAATTTGGTCACACGATAGATGGTTGCTCAACAAAAACTATAGGAGTCCAATTTTTTAAACATTTTTATTAGATTTTGAGATTTTGTGAAAATTCTCTCAAAATGCGTTTATATTTCTTCAAACATCACGTAATAACGACTTATACGAATGATACGAAATTTAGTGATATGATAGGTAGTTGCTAATCTTAATTTATAGGTGTTGAATTTTTAAAATATTTTGATTACATTTTGAGATTTTGCGAAAATCGTTTTAAAATGCTGAAAATTTGTTCCAGCATCACGAAATAAAGATTGCAGGGAATGAAACGAATTTGGTTGACAGGATAGGTTGTCACTCAACTTAAATTCTAGGCTTCCATTTTTTCAAAAATGTTGATTGAATTTTTAGATTTTGCGAAAATTATTTCAATATGCGTCAATATTCGTTCGCGCATCACATAATTACGACTAATGCGAATGAAATGATATTACTTCGTTACTCTCTAACCTGTAATATTTTAACAATACATAAAAATTATAACTTCGCTTTCTTTACTTTGGCAACATACTATATCCATTCTGTGTACTCATACAATGCTGACGAAAGATCTTACTTTTTTGGAAATTTGCATTCACTAACCCGTCGAGGACGGGTACTTCAGCTATTATCTATATAAATAAAATTAGACTTTTGTCTGTACATTTCTTGGAATTCAAAAATTTTGTGATTTCTATCCGTTTCAAGCACCCGGGAATCCGATGCGACCCTCAAAAAAAAGTTTGTCTGTCTGTCATTCTGTCGTTCTTTCGTTCTGTCGTTCTGTCATTCTGTCCGTGACGCTTTTTCTGTTTAAGCATCACATAAAAACGACTCAAGCGAATGATACGAAATTGGGTGTCATGATAGGTGGTCACTCAACTTAAAACATAGGCGTCGAATTTTTAAAAAATCTTTATTGGATTTTGAGATTTTGATAAAATCGTTTCAAACTGCGTAAATTTGTGTTCAAGCATCACATAAAAACGACTGAAGCGAATGATACGAAATTGGGCGTCATGATAGGTGGTCACTCAACTTAAAACATAGGCGTCGAATTTTTAAAAAATCTTGATTGGATTTTGAGATTTTGCGAAAATTGTTTCAAACTGCGTAAATTTGTGTTCAAGCATCACATATAAACGACTGAAGCGAATGATACGAAATTGGGTGTCGTGATAGGCGGTCACTCAACTTAAAACATAGGCGTCCAATTTTTAAAAAATCTTGATTGGATTTTGAGATTTTGCGAAAATCATTTCAAACTGCATAAATTGGTGTTCGCACATCACGTAATAACTGCAAAGGTGAAAAAATGATATTTGGTGAAATGATAGGTGGTCACTCACCTTAAACTATAAGCATCTAATTAAAAAAAATTGATTCGATTTCGAGATTTTGCGAAAATCGTTTAAAACTGAGTGAATCTTTGTTCCCGCATTAAGTAATAATGACTAAAGCAAATGACATGAAATTGGGTCACATGATAGATGGTTGCTCAACATAAACTATAGGTGTCCAATTTTTTAAACACTTTTATTAGATTTTGAGATTTTGTGAAAATTCTCTCAAAATACGCTTATATTTCTTCAAACATCACGTAATAACGACTAATACGAATGATACGAAATTGAGTGATAGGATAGGTAGTTGCTAATCTTAATTTATAGACGTTGAAATTTTAAAATATATTGATTACATTTTGAGATTTTGCGAAAATCGTTTTAAAATGCTGAAATTTTGTTCCAGCATCACGAAATAAAGACTGCAGGGAATGGAACGAAATTGGGTGACAGGATAGGTTGTCACTCAACTTAAATTCTAGCCTTCAAAATTTTTCAAAAATGTTGATTAGATTTTGAGATTTTGCGAAAATTATTTCAATATGCGTCAATATTCGTTCGCGCATCCCATAAGTGCAAAGGGGGGGGGGTTTCATTCGCTACGACCAAAGCGAATGAAATGATATTACTTAGTTACTCTCTAACCTGTAATATTTTAACAATGCATAAAAATTATAAATTCGCTTTCTTTACTTTGGCAACATACTACATCCATTCTGTGTACTCCTACAATGCTGACGAAAGTTCTTGCTTTTTGGAAATTTGCATTCACTAACCCGTCAAGGACGGGTACTTCAGCTAGTATATGGATATGTATGTACACTGCAAAAATGTCTGTTAAACTGACAGAAAAAGACTGTCAGACAATACGCCAGTTTATTTCCGTATATTTTATAGAATTATTCCGTATTTCTTTTCTTATACGGCAGATTTTTTTAAAATAAACTTAAAATCTGTAAAAATTATGGAAGACTTCTGTAAAGAAAAAAAAAAAAAAAAACCTGGCGTCCTGGCTGATATTTTTTTTTCTGTAAATTTGACACTTTTTTATGAGTGTATGTATATACATTAAAAGTTCTCGAGAGCGACCACCCTGTGTTCCGTGAAAACTCGGTCACTATGACAGGTCATCGCTCAAAGAAGTATAAGCATTTGGTAGCAAAGAAAAAAATATATACTAAGAAATAGTGTCCGTTCTGTTATTTATGAAATTAAATACTAATATGCAAGTGGTTATACGAACACATTTTTAAAATTTAAATGTTAATAAAACATTTAGAAATTTCAGATTTCTATAAAATAAAGAGGGTGTTTACACATTTTTAGAACGATTTCGATAAAGAATAAAAAAAAATTAAATGTTTCAGAATAAAAGTTCTTGGCAGCAGCTTATTATTTGAAATGAGAAATATCGGCTGCTACTTTTAAATTTATTGTTCTTTAAAAATGTCATGTGTAAACAACCTGGGGATTGAAGGATATGTTTTTGCGCTTTCCGAAGAGAAAACATCCGAAAAAGGTACGGATATTCGTTTCAAATGTTTCGTGAAATCGCTGGTAACAAGAGAAAATCCGCCAACGCAGAGATCAATTGCAAAGTCTTTAGATACTGTCTGTAGCAACAATAAATAAAATATTAAACCAAAATTTACAATTTAAAAAATGCTAAAAATCATAATGTTCACCAACTTTTGCCGAGACATGCCGCTCAACGCAAACTTCGAAACGTCATACTTCGAAAAATACCATTGCATTCCTTGAAAAAATGAAGACTGATGGTATTGCCTATATACCTTTTCAACCTATTCCTGCGAAGTCGCCTGACGTTTCACCTATGGACTATTGTGCCTTTGGTCTGTTAAAAAGAGCTCTTTCTAAGCGCAAACCCACCACGATAGATGGACTCTGGAAAGTTGTGGAAGAGGAATGGAAAGTAATACCCCTGGAAATTTTACGAAAAGCTCTTCTATCATGGAAATCACGATGCAGACTGATAGTCCAGAAAAAAGGCTATCAGATCGAAAAAAAAAGTCTTTACATTTTAAACATTAATTAAACGGCCCCGAAATCGTTCTAAAAATGTGTAAACGCCCTCTGTATATTTTCTTTAAAATTTGCTTTATGAACTTGCCCACTACCTAAAGTAACCGCCAACTTCCTGTCCTAATTTCCTTTTTCGTGTGACTCGATCACATCAGCGCACTGCTTCAGTACTAAAATCACTCATTTCTTAGGCATGTCTCTTCTTTATCCTACAAGGTTTGCAGGTAATGTATACTTGGACATGATGTCGATTTAAAGTAGAGTGATTCGTTTGGAACGTGGCTATTAATTACTTTACTTCCTTAAATATGAAAGAAAATTTCAGGACAGGGAATTGGGAACGGTCGCTTATAGAGGTTGGGTGGTCTCTTCTAGAGGATTTTTTAATATTAAAATAGTGTAAAAAATATCGGTGCCTTAAAAAATTGGTCATTGGAAGAAGGGGGTCGCTTAATAGAGGGGGCCGATGTTTTACTGTATGCAGGTTTTGCTCATGCGTGGCCAAAATTTATACTCATATGATCGTAATTTTTCTTTTTAATAGCAATTTTAATATAATGGTTGCAAGTGAATTTGTCTCAATTTCTATAATTCGTTAAAAGAAACATTTTTAATGAACTCGTTATCTGTCTTTTCAATGCAACAGTGCTTTATTTTTACTGTAAAAACTACAGACGAAATCAAAATATATCCGAAAAACAAAATGCATCTATATTGTGTTTTATATATTATTTATGTAAAAACAATATATCGTAACTCAAATTCTTATTTTAACTTTAAATTATTTACTAAAATACAATTTCTTAACTAAGAAGAAATATTATATTCGAAGAAAAATTCCGTGTTTACCATCGCAAATATAAACGCATCATTATTAAATAAAAATGTTTTCCGTGCCTAAACATATAATTATATCGCAATTTTAAGAGAGTTTTTCTTTAAGAAATGTTTTTATGACTAAAGCATTTGCATTTTTCATTTGGAATAAGTATTTGAATGATTTAGATGATATAATTGCATTTTTCCTCAAATTGAGTTATGTTCATTACCTAACAACTTCTTCCAGCCTCTCTTAGATAAGATATTTCAAAGTAAAAATAAGAAGTCCGATTCTTTTGTTTTTAATTAAAATTGCATTGTTGTTGAATGAGATATTTTTTGTACTTTGCATTTGATTTTTTTTTTGTTATTTGGAGATACGTACTGTGAATAAAAGTAATTTAATATTTAATTATTAAATAATTTTTACCTGTAAAATAAAATTCCCTGAAATTTTATAATCCAATGATTTCTTATTACAGCTTAAAATGGAACTTTTGATTATGATAGTTTGATAAAAAAAAAATTGAACAGAAAAGTTAATTATTTGTTTCTGAACGAAATAATTTAATTTAATCAAGTTGAATTGTGTTTTTAA
This sequence comes from Cheiracanthium punctorium, assembly GCA_038373885.1. NCBI lineage: Eukaryota > Metazoa > Arthropoda > Arachnida > Araneae > Cheiracanthiidae > Cheiracanthium > Cheiracanthium punctorium. The sequence goes on from JAWZYV010013518.1 coordinate 6,319, forward strand.
TTATGTAACTGTTTATGTAAATTTATGCAAAGTAGTCTTCATGAACTTTAGTTAAAATACATGCAAAGTCTTGAGTTGAAGAAGGAAAAAGAAAGCATACTCCAAAGACCTTCTGTTTTATTTCTAGTCTGTATTCTGAAAATCTTTTGAGGTCGGTGATTTTTTGAACTTTCATATCAGTTATCTTGCGTCATTTTATTGTAGTTTGCAGCTTACATTTTCTAAAGAGATATTGGTGGCATTTTTTACTAGTATTATTTCTTATGTATATATTTACACTGATATTTACAGTAAGTATTCTATATTTTGGTTTTACTGCACCTTTTGAAAGTAATCCTAATATAAATAGAAGACCCACTTGTTAACAAACACTCAAAAAATGTATGTGATTAAATGTAAAATGAATTAAACACACACAATATATATTTTTTACGGTATTATTTAAAAGAAGTTTTCATTGAAGTATACCTGTTGTACGTATCGTTGAGGAATTGGAAATGAACATGTCTTATTTGCTGCAAAAATGTCGTAATTCAAAATTAGCCATACTTGATTTGATACCATAGGGACAATTGCATTAATGCGAATTTCAGTCGAATAAGCGTAAAATACATCCTCAGTATGGCTGTACTATCATTTTGGCGAATATACGTATCTTTATTTACACGTTCACGGAACCTGAAACACATTTACTGAAATTTTTGATTTTTGATTTAAGACGTTGTTGCATTAAATGAGCGATGTGTGACATCATCTTGCTCTTTCCTTAGGGTATAGTACTCTTTAAGATAAATCGAAAATAATCAATCATAATGCATGCTAAAACTTAGAAAATACGAAAGAATAGAAATAAATTTTATTCAAAAATTTCTCTTGAAGTTATGAAAACTTAAAGCATCACAACTGAAATAATCTCCCAAAACCCTTTCATAGAATTTTCAATAAAGCGAACTGCTTGATTGCAGTTTATGAAATAGCTTCATATGTTCGTGCTGTGCGATGTAAGTGTAATAAATTGTTTCGGATTTAAAGCCGATTACCTACCTCAAATGAAGCACTTAATGTTGAAAAATACAAAATACTAAAATCCGGGATTTAATTTCGACATAATGACAATAACTTGAATCCAAAGAAACATTATTATAAAATATTCTTTTGCAAATTTTCTAAAAATGTTTCTAGGAGGAGATCGTTAGCATTGGAACTCTTTTGAATATTTCGCAGGACTTTCGTTTAAGAAAGAAATTAGTCAATCTAAGCATGTCATTAAAAATCTTTAAATAAGGAATATTTTTGCTACATGATTCAAACTGACATGTTGAAAATTAAGAAAAAAAAGTGGATGCATTTTACGAAGAATTGTAGTTAGATTATTTCTGAAAATAAATAAATAAATAAAGTGTTAAAGTAATTGAAAATGACGCAAATGAAATAGTAACGCAACATAAAAGGGAGAAGAGCCAAATTTGTTGCAGTTTTATGCATTTTTGTTCAAATAAGCAAGAATTTAAAAAAAAATCCTAGAAAATTGTTTTTAGCAGTTCATTAATAGGAATCACATCTCCGGTAAACAAAATTGCTATTCCTTATGACTACATATCGGATTCAATTCTCTCTAGCATTCAATGCATGCAAAGAACTTGTTGCGCTTCAACCGTCGAGATATTGCTTCTAAATCGATTAGATGAAAGACCTCATCCTTACCCGAAGATGGCTTGTTTTATGATGTTTGGATTGTGCAGCATTATTTAACTGGCGTTTAGTTGTGAATTTGATTACAACTGGCACTGGACGTTTTCTGGTCATATTCGATCCGGCTATTTTCGTATTTTTTTTGCAAAGCATCCAGCGAAGTCAGAAATTTGCTGGCAATGCAAATTTCTCTTTTGTTTCAGCTTCATTTAATCTGTCTTCACTTTATCTGTGTTTTGCAGCTTAAAAAACAGATGTAGAATTGTCAAAATTACAATGCAAATAATGAACGTAATCATAGCAGGCCAACCTTCAACACTAAAAAGGACCAACATTGACTACCAGCACCATTATTACATCAACAAACCCGTACTGAGATCGGGGATTTTCCTTGGTTTGTTTTTAAACTTGAATCACACAGAACATTCACGATGCTTACCTTGAGCATTGCATGCTACACTGCAAAAAAAAGTCTGTCAAATTTACAGAAAAAAACTGTCAGCCAGGACGCCAGTTTATTACCGTATATTTAACAGAAATTTTCTGTAATTTTTTACAGATTCTCCGTTTATTTTACAGAAATCTTCTGTATGTTTTACAGAAGTCTTCCATAATTTTTACAGATTCTATGTTTACAGAACAGTATGTTACAGAAAACTTCTGTGTGTTTTACAGAAGTCTTTTGTAGTTTTCTACAGATTCTCCGTTTATTTTACAGAAATCATCTGTATGCTTTACAGAAAACTTCCGTAATTTTTACAGATTCTCTGTTTATTTTACAGAAAACTTCTGTGTGTTTTACAGAAGTCTTCTGTAGTTTTTTACAGATTCTCCGTTTATTTTACAGAAATCTTCTGTATGTTTTACAGAAGACTTCCATAATTTTTTACAGATTCTCTGTTTATTTTACAGAAATCTTCTGTATGTTTTACAGAAGTCTTCCGTAATTTTTTACAGATTCTCCATCAATCTTACAGAAATCCTCTGTGTGTTTTACAGAAATACTCTGTAATTTTTTACAGATTCTTCATCAATTTTACAGAAATATTCTGTGTGTTTTACAGAAGTCTTCCGTAATTTTTTACAGAGTCTCTGTTTCTTTTACAGAAATCTTCTATGCGTTTTACTGATTTCTTCTGTATTTTTTTTTTTAATTTTTACAGATTCTCCGTTCATTTTATAGAAATGTTTTGTATTTTTTTTTTTTTAAATACTACATTTAATTTACAGAAATCTGTAATTTTTCCAGATTCCCCGTGTTTTGTCCCCGTGTATATTTCTACTCAATGTAGCAGACTTTAAGCATTTTTTTACAGCTAGATTTAAGCAATTTACAGAAAAAAACAGTTTATTTATGAAATATATTTTGTATTTATAACAACTTTCTTTTTTTAATAATTCAATACCTTACTTAAAATTACTTAAAAAATTCAGTAATTTTATGATACACTAACTTCTTTCGACGACTTTGTCCCTGTTATGTTGTAAAAAAATTCTGCTAAGAAATGTTAATGAAAATAAATTCTTGAGTATGTTTTGAAATCATAGGCGACATGAATTATTTTCAATCAATTCCATCCAAGGTCATACTTTAAAATTAAGTAACTGTACAAAATAAAATATTAATGTTGAAAAAAGAAAGATTTATAAGAACGATTTCTATCATTGAAGTAAAACAGTAATCAAAGAAGCTGATTTCAAATGAATCAATGCATTTCAAAGCACGAAAATTTATACACAAATCAATGGATCAGGGTGGGAGTGTTGATGTTCCAAGCATAAAATTTAAAGTTTATTTTTTAATGCTTTCAAAATTATTTCTTGATATTATCCATCAAGTATCCATCAATTTCTATGTTCATGGAGAGGGAAGCGTATCAGTTTGTCATGTCAATTGTCCCTAAATAAATGGTTGAGGTATTTGTAGTAAATGAAGTTAGTGGAAGTATTTACTGTAAAGTTTATTTTTTAGGTGATTGTAGCGCCTCATTGTAGTTAAAATAATATATATGTTTGCTTCTAAACTATTGATTAATGTAGTGATGGCTTCGTTCAAGTAAATACTACATATATAGAGTGAAACCTCTGAAAAACAGCTACGTTTGGTCCCATAAAATAATGGCCATTTTATGAGACAACCGTTCTTTGGAGGTTCACAATAATGTTAATTCAATAGTCTCAATTCAATTCTGTAAACTTCTAACAGTGTCTGTTTTAAGAGATAACCAGTCTTCGGAGGTGACCGTTAGTAGAGGTTTTAATGTATATACATATATGCATTTTAGTTTTCAGAAATAGTTTTTAGGAGTTTAAAATTACTCTTGCATGATATATCTATGCTTAGATTTTTGTAATATCCATTAATACTCAAAGAAATACGCCAAGAAAAATTGCGAAAAATTAGATTTATTTTAAGGAAAAAAAAATACAGTATTTATAAAGTATTTCAAAGTACAAACAAAGGAATATTTACAAAGTTTATTGTTTATAATTTTATAGATTAGCTCTCCAGTATTCATGGGTATTTCTTAATATATAAATAGTGGTCAATTAGCTCATATGCCGACATTTTATTAAGTAAATTGAGAATTTTCATATTAACGGCCTCACGTGTTTTCACATCAGGATTCTTCTTGCATTATCTGTTAGGCTTTATTCCAAGCAAACACCTAGAAACAAAATAATTTACTCAAGTGAATTAAATACATTTAAAAAATCACATTTTACTTTTGACTCATTTATAAACTGAAATTTGTTAGCACAAGGGAGCTAGGAGCATAATAATTTTACTTTTCAGCAGCACTTGTTCAAATTCCCCCTCGACAAGCACGTAGCCAGGGAAGGGGACCCTTGAGGAGCTACACCCATCCCCCCCCCCCCCGAAAGTCCAAATATGTATGTTTGTATACAGGCGCGGATTTAGGGAAACAGGCTCTGCAGCCCCGCGTCCTCTACAAGAGAGGGGCCCCATTACCACAATCCACCCAGTATTCTATGGAAGGCTTATATTCTATGGAAGACCCTTATTCTAGGGAAGTCTTATTTCAGTATTTCAGACAATTCAGTACTAAAATACAAAAAAGTTTCAGTATATTTTAAAAATGATCACTATGCCTTGCCTATGTCGGAGGGTGGGGGGCTCTTTCTTGCACCTTTCATAGGACCCCATACCTATGTTTAAGTTATGGTATTTGAATATTTGAGCCTCCCCGAATAAAAATCCTGACCATGGGCCTGCCCTTCCAAATTAAAATGTCAAAATTACCATCTTGTTTTAAAATAGAAGATTGTATGCATCATTGCTCTAGAACATACAAAATAAATTTACATGATAAAATATTTTTACTACATTTAACAATATGCTTCATTTTCGGCAAATCTTTTTAAAAAAATAATGAATAAGAAAAAAGAATCAAATTTTCACATTTTTAAAAGGGGAAGCTCAAATTTTTAAGCATTCCTCTCTTTTTAAATGTAAAACTTTTATAAAGAACAGAGCTATCAGATCTGCGCTAATTTTTAATTACTCTCTTACATATTTCAACTTCGAAAAGTGAATAAAAAATTTCTATTTATGTTTAGTGTTCCTGATTCAGGATATTGGCCAATGACTACACTTATGATTCCAGATTTTGAAATTTAAAATATTGACTATCAGACTGTATAATAAGCAAAATATTAAAAAATACTTTTATAACTAGGCACTGATATGAAATGGATTTAAAATTTATGCATTAAGATAAATAAACAATTTATCTTTCACAAAGCCTCACCATGGCACAGTGGTTATTTCACTGAAAGTGGTAGACGGCCGAAGTGTGAAGGTCCCGGGTTCGGGTTCCACAGCACATCCGTCGACCTAACCGTTCGGTGTTTTTCGTGGTTTTCTCCGAAACTTAGGGTAGATACGGGTTAGGACCCCTTACAAAGACCCCACAGAGGGTAACTCCCTTGTTTGGTCATTCGGACGAGGATTTACAAGTGGACTTCGAGCCAAGCACACAAATCCGGTATACATGTTCACAACAGCAGCAGCTAGTCACTATAGCGCAAGCGGGTTGCACGGATGTGTGCTTCTAATGCATATACGCAGGTTCATATACGCAATATGAATTCAGTTATCACGAGCAGACACGTATTCAGGATACATATTGGGAGGGGGGGGGGAGTCCAAACCGTATAAAAGGCAGAATTTTTCACAAAAAGACTATCATTATAGTGACAAAAATTAAAATTTCAGGGGGGGGGAGTGTCCGAACTCCCAGGACCCCCCCCCTCTCCCCCTCTCCTCGTTAAATACGTCATATGAGTTTGCAGATAGTTTTGGATTATGTGCACAGATAGCTTTTTCTTTTACCTGACTATGGTTGTTAGTAAACTGAAATTGTATTTATTTAAAAAAAAGAAACGGGGTTTGAGGGGGTGGAGCCCCCCTCACAGAGTAAATGTTAACTTAAAATATAGTGAATAAGAATTATAAAAAAATCTATACATCCCTGTTTAAGAATTTAAAAAATGAATACATAATATTTAAATAAAATATTAATGCCATTGAGAATTTCACAAAGACTGCATATAATGACCAATACTAAAGCTGTTCCGATCACCAGAAGCCAAAACTACCATGTTTACTCACGTAATAGTCGCCCTTTTTTGCCAATTTTTCATGTTGAAATTCCAGGTGCGACTATTATGCGGTTAAAATCTACTATATAATATTGTAACTCTAAAGAGCTATTTTTTTCTGCTTCAAAACGGGGGTTCGACTATTACGCGAGTAAACACGGTATTCTGCATCAAATGACGATAAACACTGTAAAGAATTTTAAATCTCCCTGATTTAGAAGAGATTTTTTGCAGAATTCCCTGACTTTTCCAGACATAAAATTTCCCAAATCCCTGAATTCCAATTCGCTTCTGAATATACAAAAAACTAGAAAATTCCCAATGTAAAATTACTTCAAATCAAAATCTAGCTGCTTATCTCATACAAATGAAATATTACTTTTAAAACTGAAGAAAATGATTATTGTTTTTGATAATGACATAATTTGTAGAAAAAAGAAAATCACAATGTTATGAAGCTAGAAATATTTCTTTGATAAGATATACTAATCGACATTAAAATTGCTGCACTGTGTGTAGCATGTAACATTCTTGGTGTTGCTATTTTAATTACCAGTTGTGTATTAATAAAATAAAAAAACAGTTACATGCTATATACACATATATTTCATACTTTTTAAAATATTGCTATGGTTTGATTTATTTATATGTTTACAAAATTAGTTTAGTTAAAAGTGTTTCATTAACTTTGAAAAAAAAGTGTATAACTATGCTTCTTTGATTCATTTTTACTAGGATTAAGAAATAATATTATGCAATATGCAAAAAGAATTGCAAAGTGTGTACAAATTTAAAACTACATAACAAATATTACAAGGAAATTATAAATAATTTGTAGATACAATTCTTCTGTTCTTTTATTACTTCCTTGTACGTAGTATAAGGAAGTAATGTGATCCCGAAAAATTTTGGGGGCCAAATTTCGACATAAAAACCGATTTCGACTACCTCTAAATTTAATTAAAAAATTTTTTTCGATGCATCTCATCGTAGGCTAGCATGCACGATCCTATTAACGCGTCTGCAACTCATTTTGACCAGTGGCGAGTCTACTGTGGCCAGTTTTTCCATGCCGTCTGTACGTACGTACGTATGTATGTATGTAACTCGCATATCTCAAAAACTAATGGTCGTAGAATGTTGAGATTTGATATTTAGGATTGTTCTATAATCTAGTTGTGCACCTCCCCTTTTGGTGGCAATCGAATGGATAGTTTATGTACAGGACCGCCCAAAAGATTCGAAATACATTACGCTCTATGGGCCGAAATTCATTAAACTCGCCTAACTCAAAAGCTATTAGGCGTAGAATGTCGAAACTTCATATTTTGGATAGTTGTAACATCTAGTTGTGCACCTTCCCTTTCGGTTCCATTCGACTGGATAGTTTATCTACAGGACTGCCCAAAACATTCGAAATACATTACACTCAATGGGCCGAAATTCATTAAACTCGCATACCTCAAAAGCTATTAGGCGTTGAATGTTGAAACTTTATATTTAGGATTGTTGTAACATCTAGTTGTGCACCTCCCCTTTTGGTTCCATTCGACTGGATAGTTTATCTACAGGACTGCCCAAAATCTGACTTTCTACTTGCTTCGATCCTCTATGTTCCAGGGTTCGTCTAGTAGGATTTCTAAATTAAACCCTGACTGATCAGCATAAAAATTCGATCGTCTTTTAACAACGAATCCTTTAGAAAGACATTTACATCATTTACGAACGCCTGTGTTAATTTCTTAATGATTTCCTTTGACCGAGAGTTTTTCAGCAAAACATATTTTGTAACTTTCCTGCTCACAATCTTATTCTTTTTTAAAAATCTGTACTGCCATCCTTTAGATGCGCGGAATTTCAGTCCTAATTCGAATGCCTTTTCTGAAGCCCACGTTTTTAAATCACAATTATGTACATTTTTCTGTAATTTTCTTGCTTGTTAGAAGTGTTAAAACGTATATTTTTTAATTTGATTTAGTTTATATTTATAATCGCCATTCTTCTGAATTTGCTTTTAACACAGATATAACTGCCTTTTATTTGTAACAAATTAAAAATAATTTTGAACACTCTGTAAACTGCGGGATTTTGCCACTATTGTATCCCGCCAGAATTTTACTGCAGTCTCCTTACCTTTTCAAGAAATAAATTGCTTATTTTGCATGATGTCCTCACTGGACATGAAGCCAATGCTTTCGTTTTCTAAACTAGAAAATATAGGATCTTCAGGGGTATCGAGTAATAAGCATTGCTCATTTGCTACCAAATCTGTTGCATTTACTTTCTGATAATTTTGCAAGCTTTCAACAATTTGATTTTGCAGACTTTTTCTTCGTCTGTGTTTCGAGACAATGTCATATTTTTCGAAGAAAATTACGCGTGAAGCATAAAAACAACATTAAGTATATTTGCTCCATAGTATCATCATGTGGATAAGCAGAATAGAATTAAAATAAATGCCTCACTTATGCGTAAACTGAATTTGCAGCTTGCAATGTGTTAATACAAATAAAAAGAAATTACTTTCTTCAGGGACTTTCAGAACAAAAATAAAATGATTATAGGACTTCAGCTTAACTAGTAGAAAACGAAATTAAGCTACTTAAAAACTCCGTTGAAATATAACACGGTATAGCAAACACTGATTTATAAATATTTCGAGTACGTACTCGCGTGAGCGTTTCAACTTTTCGACTAATTATCCCTGTCGCCAAATACTAGCTAAAGGGTTACAATTGGAGCGATTTTAACTAATTTTTAACCTTTAATTTCTCAAATTCTATGAGAAGATAGCAGCTAATTTTCACACAGTACGTTCCTTTTAGTGTGCACTTGTGATTGTATGAAATTCGTTCCATTTCGTGAGTCAGAGACGGCCCGAGGGGCATGCGGGGCCCCAGGCGAAGCGCAAGTGCGGGGCCTCTTCTCTATCATATCTTATGAGATAGCAATAAAATGGCCCAGGAGCGGGGCCTCTATAAGCGCGGGGCCTTAGGCGATCGCCTACATTCGCACTCCCCTTGGGCCGGCCCTGCGTGAGTGAGATTTGGGGAGGTTTAATTGAGAATTGGAGCCCTCCGTGTGGGTCTTTCGAAGGGGTCCCAATCCATATTTACGCTAACTTCCGGAAACGGTTATCTATCGACGGACGCGCGATGGGACCCGCGCGCGAACCCGGGACTTTCACACTTCGCCCGTCTACCATTTCCAGTGACATAAACGCTGTGCCCTGGTGAGGTGAACGGTACGTATCGTTCGTTAGCCGACCCAGAGCGTCACCTCCGATCAGTGTTGCCAGAAACGTTTGCACATAAATCGCAAGTAGCTGAAGAAAGAGTCGCTAAGGTGACGTCATAGTATGACGTCAGATCAAGTGATGCCGTGCACTGCTTAAAATCATTATGCCGATTTGTCTGGTTGGTCCATTGGTTTCGACGCGTAGTTTTACACATAAAAGTCCCCCCCCTCCCCTCACCCGCAAGTCTAAAATAAATATATGAAAATTCACAGGTGATTTTTTTCGTTTCTTTTTGTAGGTAAAAAGTCTCGAATTCACATTCCATAATCACATTCAAGTTCCATAACTGTTTTCTTTCCCATCATTCAACGCCAAGGACGGATTAAAAGGGAAGACGGGGGGGTAACTGCCCCCCCCCAAAAAAAAAGAGATTTCAACCTTTTTGGAAATATTTTCTACAAAAGAAACCATTTTCCCCCTCCCCTCATTTTCCCTCCCCTCCCCTTTTCCCCCTCCATTTTCCCCCTCATGTTACATGCCACTTTTTACCAAAGAAGGCCGATATTGTTGCTTACAATGAGAGTAAATGCCCCGCTCTGGCAAAGCGTCTTGCAGCCAACACTGAGGAGACTCAGTCACTAAGATTCCTCTTCTGAGTCCGGTGTTGCTACTCACAATAAGAGTAAATGACCCGCTGCGGTCCAGCATCTAGCAGTCAACATTGAGGAGGCACAACAGTGACTGAGATTCCTCTTCTGCGTCCAGTGTTAGTATATATGTGTCACCATTTAGTTGTCAAACGTGATATCTTCATGTTTTTTCAAGTTAAAAAAAGGTGATTAGTTAAAAAAATATTAATTATACATTGTAATTAAATCATTAATTTTGTTTTTATTGAATGACTACTGGAGTTCAACAAAACATAATAATATATTTAGTTAATTTACTACAATGTTTTTTGATAAAAATTATTAAATTTTTACTTTTAAGTATTCATCTCTTTTGCAAGTCCATTTAATAACAATATGTATATTCAGAGTGTTTTCTGGATTTTTAACAAACTTAAATAAATCAAATAATAATCAATTAATCTGTCTAATTACTTATTGCTTTAACATTAATTATCCTAATTAATCATGTGGCGTGAACATTTTTCACAAACAGTAAAGTCCTTAAAAATTTTCGAAGTTATTTTAAATGTCCATTTTATAGAAATAAAATAAGAATTCTTACATTTTTTCATGTAGCTCCTTTTATTCTTGTGGTGGGGGTTTCCCTCCCAGTTAAATATTACTGTATTAATTATTAATTAATAGTTATCAAACTAATTAATTAACGTATTGCTTTATATCTCGCTAATTATTTATTGATTTAACATTAATTATGTCAATTAATTAATCTAATTAATTACGCGGCGTCAACAATATCGACAAACACTAAAGTACTTAAAAATATTCTAAGTCCAAACGACCGGCTTACGCCAGCGCGCCCAGTGAACAAAATTCGTACATAACATCAAACACTCACCTGAACCTACGTATGCAGTTGTAACTAAATATACCGTCCCTTTTCTCCAGCTCCAGCTAACGACATGTAGTACAATGTCTTGCCGTTTTAATTGTGCCGGAGGCGAAATGAGCCTCGCAGGTTGAGCAATGACGTCTTCGTCTAAGTACGCATGTGCGGGTGCAGATAAAACAGAAAAAAACTGTTTTTTCTTACGAACAGACTTATTCTGTAAATAATACGAGTAATTTCTGTACGTTTTACAGACTTTTTTTGCAGTGTATCACTTCATATTGTGATATTCAACCTTTTCGTAATGTAAAAGCCACTGGCACCTCAAGCAATGTTTGTTTTTACCCTCCTAATTTGCAAGGCCACTGTAAGGACTTTGTCTACAATCTCGCAACAAGAGACCAAGTAGTCAATACAAAATGTGACAGTCGGCTTACCTAGATAAAAGGCCAATCTTGTCAATCTTCCCTTATTCTTTAATAAAAGGATATTTCACAGTATGTAAATAAATAAGTACTCTGCTGAAAAAAAAATGATTATGTTGGTTTTAGGGATTTGTAAATCTATTCCCTTGAGAATAACGAGTTTAAGTAAAGCAAACAATTACGCAGCGCATACTTAGCAAAGGTAAAGAGCAACAAGCTAACTTGGAATTACGCAGCAATTTGAGTCATATTTATATTCACTATGGAAACAGTTCTTGTGTTGCTTGTTTGCAATTCTGCGTGTGTATTTGCTCTCATGTAGAACATGCGTACGCCAAAGAATGTATAGTTTGTAGTTTCTTACAAAGTTCTTGGCGATTCTGACAAACTTATAGAATCTTATCACAGAGAAGTTGGTCTGAATATAGACATCTTTTAGAAAGTAGTAATGATTAACAGGTGGTCTCTTGGAACGACGAATTAAGTTAGAACGACCTCTTGTTAAATCCGGGCTTGGAACTAAAATTCACCGTCATCAGTCCGACACATTGATTTGGCTAGTAACCCAACAATCACAAGACTCTCAAACGAATATTAGACATTTATGCTAATTCTTATCCTAAAAACCGAAGTTGAAATATTTCCATCACTAGAAATCGTGACAGAAAAATGTCAAAATTGTCATTTAAAAAACAGCTTGTGCTGCACAGGTTTATTTAAAAAATGCATTTTCTTAATTTTCGTACAAAAAAAATCATTTATTTTTGCAGAAAAAAGAGATGTTTATAAATATTCTAACAACAATCATTGTAAAAATCCAACATGGACTTGCTGGCTTACAAATCAATTGACTGATATTTGTCTTACATTTTTAAATTATATTTTATAATATGATGATATATTTCTTATAAGTCAAAAATGATTCGGGAAAAAAAAATGTATAGAATTTTCTGTTTTAAACTTTAATCAAACAAAACGAACTAAACACATTTTTATGAAGTTAAACTAATTCTGAGGAGTGAGGAGTATTACCATTTATTATTGAGACAATCTCTTCATGTACAGTTTTTGTCAAATAAAATATTCAAGGTTTAGCATTTGAATTTACGACTGCACGCGCAAATACATGTAAGGAATTTTATATAACCTTTACAGTGACAGGAATTTCAATAATAAAATCCTTCTTGTCATTAAAGTGGATGTCTCTGAACAGTAAATATTGATTCAGAGAGTCTGAAAATGTCTTTATCATGAATGAAAGCTGTTGACCTGTTACTATCCAAAAGTTTTATTAAAGTTGTTTTTAGTAGAAAGCTTTTCGGAGATATTTCACTGTTATTATTTTTTCTAAATATATTTTCTGCCTGGTGTAAAAGATTACGTAGCCAAAACAAATGATAAATAATTATATGCAGGTGTAGAAAAACTGTTGAAAAATATAAATTTCTTGTTTTTTACTGCATGTTATTTTACAGCAAGTTTAAAAAGAAATGTTCAAGCAAAATAGTGATCTTTCCCTTACATTTTTTAAAAATATGTTTCAGAATATGACAATACGCTTTTTGGAAGTGTAAGATATTCATAAAAAATACTGTGATGTGGTTATTTGTTGTACGTTTTAAATTTTATTTGTTAGAAGGCTGTAAGCATGTTGAAGTTAATTCCATGAAAGTATGATGCTTTCTCTAGGAGACATTAGTCTCTGACTAGGAGTCTCTGTTTGGACAGGCATGCATCCTAATGTACTATATTTGTCAGTTTTTAATAAATTAGACATCCATTCAAAAAATATTGTAATATAAACCAAATTCCCTACTTTAGCTTTGTGAATAATAATCGAATATCACTGTAAATAAGTAAAAGTAGCTGTTTTGTACATCATGTTATTCACTTTTGAAGAAAATAATGCTTTATAGAACAAAAATTTAAAACTTTATTTAGTTAAGTTAGTTTGTTGAGAGAGTGTACTTCGTGTAAAAATTAAAAACCATTTTGATTTTCAGATAGAAACATGTAATAGAAATACAAAACTCTCCTGCACAAGTCAGTTTATGGCATACATCCAAGTACAAACATATGCATCTCACGTTTTACTTGTTGTACGAAGTAAAGTATTTATTGTGATAGTGAAAAATTCAGTTATTCACATTATCAAGGAAAATTTGTGTTTTATCATTCTTAAATCTATTTTGACAAGTTTCTGTGGAACTTACCAACGAACGTATGTATTTATGTGCATACTTTTTGCATCTATGTTCCATTCTGACCGACCGTTAAACCGTTTTGCCCAGTTTTGAAATGACGTATGTACGTACGTATGTAGTTATCTCGTATTAGTATCTCGTATTATTTAAAAATTTTTATATTTAGAATGTCGGAATTTTCTATTTAGCACTTTTGTTGAATTTAGTTGAACATCACTTTTTTTGGCGGCAGTTAATCGACTAGTTTATTTTTAGAATCACCGAAAAGACTTCCAATACTTTAATGTCAATGTGTATCTTCAGGATAGTAAAAGATTAAACACAAACATTGCGTCTCAAAAATATCATACACTTTCATCGATCTAGTCGACTTATGGGGCAAATTTCGCTAAATATGGCGCCAAAAATTTTTAAACGAAACTACGCCTGATGATATTTGTCATGTTTCGTGATTGGAAATCGCCAAACATTAATGTCATTGGCGCATAGTACATGTATTTGAATGAACTACATAAATCAGTTTAATTTCAATAAATTAAAATTTGTGTATAATTTATTAGATGTACAAGGAAACCATGTGATGTCTTTTCCAGATTAGAAGTCGTTTTTTCTATTTATATATCGTTGGTCAAAAAAACTAAAATAGGGTTCCAAAAATAAGCAAAAAAGCTCCGCATTAAAGGATAGTGGCTTTTTTCAAAATGAATTTAAAAAAACTCCGAAATTTCGGAGAATTGAATTCTTTTAAAGGAGCTTTTAGACAAAAAGCTCTAATAGAGTTAAAAAAATAAGAATCAGCATCCTCCGTATGAAAACAAAATGGCGACCTATATAAATTTTTAATAGGAATTTTGTATAGAAGAAATCCACTCATTTATGAAAAGAGTGAGAAAAATATTAAACTGTAACTACCTGATGAAGTCCTTCTTTTTTACAATTCGGTGTTTTACAAAATTATTCTTTTTTTTTTTCATTGAAACTGGAAATCATTATTTTCAGATTAACACATCTTTTCAAGTCAATTTTCGATGAAAGACTAAACAAGTTCACCGAAAAAGAAATTACAGCACACAGACACAATTGAAAACAGAATGTCGCATTTTCTCGATAATCCGCTCGGGGAAATGTAAAGAAGCGAAAGTTAAAGCTGCTTTTTAGGAAATGGTTTTATCAAAACGTCGAGTAAACGTACAAGAAAAAAGTGTTGTACGTAGAAAAAGTGTTCGCGCATGCCTTTACTCCTTTAAAATTTAAATGCTGAGTGCCTGGCAGCAGATTAATTTTAAAATAAATTTATAAGGGTTTCCATGAAAGATGAAAACTGAAGTTATCTCATATTTTCAAGTTTGCAATCAATTATTTTATTTTTATTATGCAATAATCTACCTTCTTAATCAATCCGTTTTTAGAAAGGTTTTACCTAAGAAAGTAACTTTTAAAATTCACTTTCGCTGACACAAATTTTCAGAGCTTATAACTATGAAGAAAAATTTATTGAATTTAAAAAAGATCATTTTTTTGTAAATTTAGAAAAAAAAAACGTTTTAGTAAACAAAAAGCAACGTAACAACAGGTAATCAGGGTGTCCCAAAAAGGTAGTAACACACTTTGATTTTTTATCTAATAATTAGGCATTTTAAATTGAAAAAAAAAATCAAAATGAGATAGGAAAAAAAGAATGCTTTAAGAAAGTATTCTTCTCATTACTTACTTATTTATTTTTAATTACACTTTTTGACCTTTTACAGACCGAAGTGAGATCGAAGAATATATTAAATTTGTTTTTTTTTTGCGTATTTTGTCCTCTAATGCGTTAGTTAAAGTATAAGAGTCATTTAAATGGATAAAAAATGCGTACAATTTTCACTGCATATTGATTGGAAGCATATTGATCCTTTCTGACTGTAAATTTACATTGGTTTCAAAAACTGAATATACTGATGGATAGTTTAAGTAATAAGTGAAATATTAAGACTTAATGTTTCATTTTTAAATTTAAGTAAAGTTACAGATTAAGTTTGAAAGGGTTAGGGGTATCAAGATAGCTCTGTAAAAAATTATGAAAAGGTTTTTTTTTTATGATTTTTTGTCCAGTTCCCTTCAAAATTTGCATATCAAAACTTATGAGGCGCATTATACTAATTGGTAATTTTTCCTGTAGGGGGGTTGGTCGTAAGCAAAATGCGTAACTTTTAAAAAAGAATTTCGTACTTTTTAGAGTATCCTGTAAAAAATCCGTTTGTATAATCCTTCACATGTTAATGATATGCAAAGGTAGATTTTTGAGGTATTTATTTATATTTTTATTTATATATTTAAGTTCACTAGTACCGTGCACGATAATGGGAGCTGGCGCACAAAAAGTCTGTTCGTGGCTCCAATGTTCTCCATGCTCAAACGATACCTCCGGAGGTGCCGATTTCAGGTGCTAGGTCTCTCATTTGCAACTGGTTCAGAATTAAGAGACAGCGAGCAAAGTCGGACACCTCCTCCCACTGGGGCTCATTAGAAAGGGTAATTCCGGGAGAATCACCGCATCCGAGACAGATGTCGCACCCCTTGTATTTCTTGGAATTGGCGGTAGATAACAGTCACACGCCAACTATAGGTATGCAGAGAGGTTTCCTTAACTAGTGTAGAGCAGCCATCCCTTTCAATGCTTTAGCTGTAGCTATAAAATCCTTATTTTAAGATAAGCGCATGATTCACTATCCAAACTTTTAAACACGTTACCCATAAAGGGTTTTTTTTACGCTAATTACTGAATCAGAATGTGATTTCGAAGTCGAAACTATGTGTAGCATCTGTATAGAGTATTTTGTATATGGTTACGCCACTTTCCGTTGCGAAGACAGGCAACTTTGATGCGTTACGTATGTACCGTAGAAAATGGGATATATGCCGTACTGTCATTCCGGTATAATTTCAGGACTTGTTTTTGTTGTCAAATTTGGTGATATTTCTCCAAAAATTTGCCTTGGCGATATTTCGGACATTTGGCGTGATTTTACCAATGGTGCTTGTAATGTTTGTTTCACTGTCTTAATATCACACAGCAGTCTATTATTACTCTATGACGTAATCAAAAATCGCACTTTATCGGTATTCTTCGGGAAATAGCTCTTTCTGGAAATTTCGCCTAACTTCTACGACAACTGTAAATAACAGGCAGCATAGACCAAAGAGTTCCTTTGTCTTCAAACGCTCGTTCAGTTCTTATCGACGCTTGTGGAGTTCGCTGCATTAGCCTGTGAATTGCGCTGTTGTAAGCGATATTTTTCTGCTTTTTAGATGTCTGTTTTTACGCGCTGTGTGTAAATTTTTCGTTGCTGAACTGTTTATATTTACCCTCATGACTTTGCAGTGAATTTTATTCCTGATTTATTTGCACTGAATTTTGTGGAAGTTTTATATTTAGTGTGTGAAATACATCATCTCTGAAAGCTTCTGTACTAAGCGCACTGTTATATTGAAGTTACTCGCCATTAGTGCCTGAGAATTTTGTACAGCTGATTGTTCGAAGAAGTCCATGAGACAATAAAATTTGTGTTCCATCTTGACAGAAAGCGGACTGTTCACTAGAACTTTCTACATACACTGGACTTTAAAACGACGAACCCGAAAATTAAGCAGAGTTTTCTGCAACAATATATCACATAGGTTCCAATGCTCACGGCCTGTTGCTATATGCCGAACTAGGTGGTTTACGACATTGAAATTTTTCCTATTTCTTACCACTTGGGCCTAGGTTAACCAGGACCAGAGGAAGAACCTATATTAGATCACAGTTTAATATCTTTAGATTTTGTCTTTTTTGCTTACAGTTACAGTTCCTAGAAAATTTGAGAGATTAAAAAAAAAATTCGACTAAGACAGCGCGAAAACACAATTATTCAAACGGTAAAAATATGTTATAATTTAAAAGATAATTTGCAAAGTAAGACAAGTAAGGAAAATTAATTTAAAAAATGGGATTAGATAAAAAGATCCCTGACAGTTTTAATTATTCATAAGAGAAATCAGCAAAGAGAAAATATTATGTAACTAGAGACTAACCAGAATATCAGAATCCATCGATGAATAAATAGAAACATTGAGATAAGGTATTAGTATGAATAATTTGCATTTTCTGCAGATTTAGTACAATTCATCATTTTCATAGTTGATGAATTATTATTTAAAATGTAAAAGGGCCAATTATATTGCGTTTGACCCGGTGTATCTTAATCTCACGAATTTTAGTTAGGAACCAGTCAGTCACATAATGTAATGATTAGGGAATTCTGTTTCAAACCCGATGGATTGATGGGGATTTTCTGTATGTTTCGAGGTAATCACTAAATAGACAACCGACATCACATGCAGTCACTTTACATCCTTTTAAAATTATGCTATCATTGAGTGGATTTTAAGAAACCCTTAAACATCTATTCAAGGATATGTTTTGTGCATAAAACGAAAAGAAATAAAATTAGTCCCATTTAAATAAAATATGATATGAATGATTATTCGGTAAAGTATATTACTGTTTAAAGAAAAACACAAAAAATATCGCTAATTCTGGGTCTGTGTGAAAATGCATGCGAGTCGTGAAGTATAAGCATAAATATAAGAACTTAACTATTGTGAATATTTTGTTAAATTTGGTAATTATACCATTTAGTGCGTGTTATATAGTGATTCTTTTTGATGATACGGGTAGGTTAGCCTAACAAATGAAAGAATAGATATTGGCCAAACCTTATGTATGGCTAGGAAACAACTGCAACACGTAGATATGAAGAATTTCATTGAATTTAACTACGAAGATTTTAACAAAAAACACTCAAGAGACTGGCGTATAAAAGATAAAATAATTAAAGCTTTCTAAAATAACACACATAAAATTTATTTGACAAACCAGGCACCTGTTTTGGAAAATTTTTGATCTTCATCAGTGGTGGTGAAAGTCTATTCACATTCTGTTACAGAGAACTGAAAAGAAACTAAGCAAAAAAAATCTCGAAGAGTGAGTTTCCAATCTTAAGAAGGTGAAAGCAGGAAACCAGGGAGGATAACAGAAATGGGAAATCGGGAAGATAAAATATGGAATAAAAATAAAATAAAATATAGGAAAAATAAATCAATATAAAGAAAATGGATCAAGGTAGAAACATACTAAAAACAGTAAAGACAGAACAGCAAAACAATTTATAAAATTAATATATACATAGAAACAGGGCAACACATTTTTCAAAAATTATTATTTTTTATTTTTTTATTAACCATAAAGCAAATAGAGAAATATGCACAATCACAACAAAATAAATAAAATAATAAATTTTAAAAAAGGTAGGTGGAGGAAGAAAGAAAAAAAAAACAACTTACAAAATCTCTTTCCAAACAGAATGAATAAAAGGAATAGAATAACCATTGTTCACAAGACGCTTCAAGTGCTGTGTAATGCAAAACCTTCAAGATGGGAAAGAGACTGTGGAGTGCATAAGATTTTAGCATTAGAAAATCGGAACAATGATATTCCAACAATGTGAGGCAATAAAAGATTTGGAAAGCTCATTCTTGTAAACATATCTCATGCTCTTTGAGCCTAAATTTGAGATCTCTTCTGGTCTGACCAATGTAGCCAATGCCACAAAATGGGCAAGGTATGAAATAAACCCATCGATGGGTCTCGATAAAACTGGGGAATCTTTGATAGAAAGGAATTTGAGCTTATTCTCGGGTTTAAGATGACATTGAAACCGACATTTTTGAGAAGTTTAGAAATTTTGTAGCATAAAGGTGAAAGAAAGGTAGTGCAATTAATTGATTAAGATAATTAACTGTAGGAAGAATTAGACTTATTAAATTTAGAAAGAGCCTTATTAAAATAGAGGGTCTCGATATTAATTTCATTATTAAGGGATTATGAGTCGAAACAGATTTTGATAGCACGAAACACATAAGCGTAAAAAACAGAAATCTTTTGCTGGTCATCATGATTAGAGAGAACATGAGGAGGTAAAGCGATAGAAAAGTGTTTGCGGAATATTGAAGTAGAGAAACCGTTAGGATTCTTAGAAACAAGAACATCCAAAAAATGTAAAGAATTGTTACAGTTCTCTTTTAAAGTAAATTGGGCACTCGGTCAAACCGAATTAATAATCAATTGAAATCGACAAGAACGAAAGTATCACACATATCTGACCCAGCTCGAAAAATTACAGACCTTAAAGAGTTTCTCTTCAAAATAATGCATATAAATTTAGCATAAAAGAGGCTAGAGGAGATTACCAATAGCAAGACCCTAAGTTTATTTATGGAACGAGCCATTAAAAATGAAAGCAGTTTTTTTAAACACAAACGCTAACTAAAGAGATAAACTCTTTAATCTCCACAGAAGGATGATAAAACTCGCGTAATCGCTTTCCAAAATAGTCAATCGCACGCTGTATAGGAACACTAAAGAGGACATTTTGCAATTAGTAGGAGAAAGGAATTCAACTTTGTTAGCAAATTCAAGAGTTTTTAAGAGTGTGAGTATTATTATCAGACAAAGGTGAAAAAGTATGCGAAAGGAAACGTGCAAGATTATAAGAAGCAATACCAATATTAGAAGCAATAAGGAAAAAATTACAAGAAAAAGCTTGTGAATTTTAGGCAGGATATAGAAATGAGCGTAATTAGCAATAGAAGGAATAACACAACGTTTAGTCTGATCATTTAACCCTACAAGGCACCTATATGGAGCATACCACATATGTGGAACAACCATTTTAATTATTCCTCTACGTCTATAAAATACTAGTATAGACATCTGTCGGTTTTTAAGAGTATTTATACATAGGTAGCGACGACATAATTCAGGCTGTTGCGTGTTTGCGTGTAGATGTACTTACTGATCATATTATTGCCAAAACATTAAAATTTAAACAGTAATCTTCCGAATGCGGTTTTAGTTAGTTTAGAAAATTAAAAAAAATAGTTAACAAAGAGTTTTGACCAGGAAAAACTACTGTGTGTAGGCGTTTTTCATATCAAGAAATGATTTGAAATTTAAAATTTCAAAATAAATACCAAAGAAGTATAGCTAAGGCCCAGTATACCGCATACAAAACAAATAAAAAAGTGATTTTCTAGCAAAATATTAGGTTATTATTTTTTAAATTATTTGTCTCCAAATAATAATTACTAACAGTATCACATATATTTATTTCGGACACAGAAAAAAATGAGCCTTGTATGGTAGATTACAGAGGGTGCGTTTAACAGTGCGTTTAATTTTAGATGGCTGTTAGTTGGAACAGTAAGAGGAACAGTAGAGTAAGGGCCAGTGGATAGCATGTTATATAAACTATCAACATAAGAAGTTTTATTAAGAAAAAAACAGTCTGACCACCTTTATCAGATTAAGTAATGAGTAAATTAGTGTTAGAGATGAGTTCTTTGAGAGAGGATTTCTGACAACGAGAAAGGATAGATTTTTGGCGGGCATATTATTCGAAGAGATACTATTAGCAATAACATATCTAAATGCACGAAACTGGTTAGAAGAGATAATACTATGCTTAAAAGAACTTTCCTTAGGGTCAATTAGTTTAGAATCTGAAACGTTACTAACGCGAGAATTATTGAAGCAAAACTAAGAACGTCTTTTGGATAATCAGTTAGTGGTTAAGAAAGCAAAGGCAAATTAACCAAGAATGTCCTAAACAAGAAAACTGACAGAACAGAGGAAAGACCTAACAGGAAGAGGAGCTTGAAATACATTTTCTGAACTAGCCCTGTTAATAAAAATCAAAGTTCCGTTTTCCCCAGTAAACAAACGCGGGATAAGAATTACTCAATAAACAAATGGAGATCATAAATTCCGGATTCAAGAATCAACACTGCATATCACACATCTTGGACGAAAGCACGTTAAACCGCCCGTTTAGACCTTTTAAGGTTCAAGTATTTTAATATATCAACTCGAGAAGAACCCTGAATATTGCACTTCTTGTCAATAAACTTAGGTGTAACACTGCTGCGTATTCATCGAACGAGAAAACCTAAATGATTCAAGAAACGAGAACTTTTCAAACGTAAACGGGAAAAACGGTTAAACAAGGAAGAATCGATACATAAAAGAGCCAAAAACACTAAAGGAAGAAGGCAAGAAAAAGAAATACATAGAAAGAGGGGGACGTGAGAACAAAATTGGGTGTTAACAGTACAAACGATCAAAAAATTAAAAAAGACCTCAAAAGAACTAGTGTTTAAATGATAGAGTAATTTAATTTTTGTAAAAAACACACATAAAAGTTATTTGTGCCTATTCTGTTTTAGCCTTAGTAATCTCTTATCAGATGTGGACAAATTAACTTCAATATACTCTAGCATTTTTACACAAGTAAGTTCAAGTATTTTAATTTAAAAAGTAAGAAACATCAGCGAACATGATAAGGCGCGATAGCTTTGAACAGGGCCGCAAAAGAGTCACTGTGAAATAACCGAGGACTGTAGTGATCGCAGGTGTGTCACAAACTGTCCCAATTGTGACTGGTAACAGACGCACTTTAATTATGAGGTTACTGTGACGCTTCATTTGTGATGAGTCACCAAGAGACATAACTATCAAGTCCGAATGTGATTGCTGATAAATGCGACTTTTAAATGTCGTCAAATATACAACTCGTGTGACTTTTGAATCCGACTCTATTATGAAATAGTGTAGCAGAGCTTAAATTTATACTTTCAAAACTCATTTTAGAATTCACTTCAGTCCTTCGGTCGTTTGCACTAAGTACCGTACTCGTCTCCTGGCTCAGAGCTCAGATTTGTTCAGAAGTGGTTTCGGACATCAGTGACAGATGAATTTGAAGTTTACATTTTTCTCCGATTTTCGTTACTTCTGTAACGCCAGAGCATGGTCTCTTTGACGTTACAAAAGAGCTAGTTTCTTATGGATACGGCAATCGTCGTTGCCATTGTGGTTACGGTGTTGTTATGCTTTTTACGTATAGCTACATCGTGTTAGATTGTAAAATATTTCAAACACCAGAAAATATGCTCAAACGTTCCACTTACGTAAAAACCAAAGTTTTTCTAAAATGTGATTTGTACGTGAAAGAAAATTCAAGTATTATCAGATAAATGCTATAGAATCAAAACCAAAACTAAAATATATGTAACGATTATGTGACATATTTTCATTGAAAGGATTTATAAATATTATGCAGTTTACTCAGAAAGTTCTTTTTATTACTTTTTATTTCTGATGTATACTTTAGATTTGTATAATTTTTGCACGTAAAAATAATTTGTACCCAAGCAATAGCTTTGTCCCAAATGAAGAAAACAAAAGTTGCTGAAGAAAACTAAAAGTTTAATTCAGTAAATATTTTTTATTTTTGTGTACTGAAAATTTAGTAAAGACTACTCTAAAACTTTAAGCAAACGTAATTTATTGCTCAAAACCTCAAAATAGTATTTTTAATAAATTCAGTTGCCGGTACAAGTAGAATTTTGTGAATGAAACATTCATTTGTATACGAAAAACTGCACATTTCTTTTTATTTTAACATATTGTTATCAGATCAAAGCAATATTATTATAACTCTGAAAACCAAACCAAATTCTTTATTTATCTATTTCTCTCTCTCTCTCTCTGTATATATACACTATCTACCAATAAGTATTTGGACACATTTGCAAATGACGATATCTGCGGTCCTGAGGTACGTCACGGTCTCCGTCGGTATATATCGTGTAGGAAACAGCATCGGCATTAGTCGCATGCAAGATGCCGCGCAGTTCGGAGCTCTCTGATTTCGAGAAAGGTATAATTATCGGGTATCACACATGTGACCGATCCTTAAGAGACATATCTAGCTATCTGAAGTACCCAAAATCGACAGTGGCCTATGTGATTAAGAAGTGGAAGGTAAGCGGTGATTGTCGGAATGTGCCCCGAGTCGGCAGACCAACGAAACTGGGAGGTAGAGACCGACGAGTGCTGTCCAGAGAAATTCTGAAGAACCGCACCCAACCAATGGCCCTCATCCGCGAGGAGTTTCAACAGGCATCCGGAAGTATTGTTTCAATGAATACCATCCGCAAGGAAACACATCTGCTTGGTTTTCATGGTCGTGCTGCTGCCACAAAGTCCAACCGAGGTGCTCGGTTAATGTGGTGCAAAGCACATCGAAATTGGACCGTAGATCAGTGGAAACGGGTTCTTTGGAGTTCATCGAAATCATGGTTCACCCCTTACCGTTCGGATGGCAGGGTCTGGGTCTAGCGTCTGCCTGGAGAACGTCTCCTGCCAGAATGCATTGTGCCAACAGTCAAGTTCGGCGGAGGTGGAATTATGGTCTGGGTTTGTTTCTCCTGGTATGGACAGGGACCCTTGGTCCCCATTCATGGTAAGCTCAACGCTGATGCCTACTGGAAAATTTTGGATGACAATGTGCTTCCTACGTTGTGGCATTTTTACGGGTTGGACCCCTGTTACTTTCAGTACGACAATGCCAGTTGTCATGTTTCGAGGTTAATTAAGGCTTGGTATGGTGGCAATGGAGTCCATCGAATGGAATGGCCTGCCCAGAGCCCAGACCTGAACCCTATCGAGAAACTCTGAGACGTGTTGGATCGCCGAATTAAAGGAGCACTGACCGTCCAAAATCGGTGAAGGAACTTCTATGTCTACTCCAAGCCGAGTGGAAGGCAATACCATTAGCTATAATACAAAATCTTGTTGAAAGTATGCCCCGGAGGGTTCACGCTGTAGTTGCCTCTCGTGTAGGCTCTAGCATTTATTGATTTTGAATATAGTTTTTCTTTCCTATCACAGGTGACCAAATACTTATTGGTAGACAGTGTGTATATATATAGATATGTGTATATACAGGGTGTCCAGTGTTAACGGTGCCCAATCGATACTTCTAAAACCCTTAGTCAGAGACACATCCCAGACAGTAAGAGTGCGGTAAAAAGTTGGCCAACTATCTATTTCATCGGCTCGTACACGGTAATTTTTGTTCGACGTCCATTTAACTTCCTCTGAAACCATACCGCCGACGTGTAATTCATCCCGCAGCTCCCTAACCTTGGGAGAAACTCAACCAACTTCCTTCATATACTCCTCAGTCTCAGACCTACTAGCAATTTTGCACGGGCCTTCACCGGCCACGTAGCCTTGAGCCGATGAGAAGGAATCGGGCCGTTCACTGTGAAAGTGCTCGGATACACGCAGTTCATTCCCCCTCGGACGTGGAAACGTCCGAAGTAGAGTAACCGATGAGTTTTCATCGGGCTGGACACGGATTTAGGAACTGGCCCGTTCACTTTTTGCGTGAGGTTGGCCAAACACCAGGGTGAGTATCACTTTTCGATAAGTTCTTATGTGATGTTGACATGCATTTAACACTTTCCGTCCCTACGATGCAATTCAAATGATAACATTCACAAGTGTTTTACAGATTTCTTTTATCTTTGAAATGTATTTGTAATCGCATTTTTCTTGTATGATAATGCAGTGCAGAAGCAATACAGTATATAGAAGAAATACACTTTTACTACGCGACGTATATGCATGCATGTAGGTACGTCGTATACTCCATCTATTTACGTATGTAGTCGTACTATATACGTAACTATACTATACGTTAACGTACTATAGTCGTATACTCCATCTACGTATGAAATTATATACGTATGTTACATGTTCGATTTGTTTTAACTAGTCCGAGCGCATAGCGCTCTGAACTAGAAGACGGAAGGTGTCTGGTTCAAAACCAGGTCGCATCCGCCGACCTAACCGTTCGGAGTTTTCCGTGTTTTTCCACTGAGATTTAGCGTAAATACTGGTTAGGACACCTTAGAAAGATCCCCCACGAGGGCATCCTATATACAGGCCTAGATCCCCCGTGTAGATAATTGGCCTTAATCCCAGAACTCGCTTTAACTAGTATTTTGGTAATGTCTGTACGTACGCATGCTGCATTTTCGATCTAGTTTGATTAAATTTGAGGGACGTCTGCTCGTATGCATGTATTTATGTACGTATATTCTTGTGTAATTCGATTAACTCAAAGAGGAATAGCCGAAGAAATTTCAAATGAATAGTTTATTTACAGAGTTATACGAAAGACTTTCGGTGCATTAAAGTCTATGGACATGCCTTTCACATTAAAAATCCCTGAACTATCTCTGTTTAGCTCATGCCCAAAATATTGCCAACTGTCCCCAAGCTTGGTAAATTTAGGGGCAATATTACAAATTTTGGCACTAAAAATAAGTACGTATCTCGAATAAAAATAAAACTGTTAGCCATAGAATATTGAAATTTTGTATTTAAGACTGTCGTAACATTTGGTTCTGCACTTTCATTTTTGATTACAATCCACTGGCTAGGGTCACTATTTGGGTCATGCTTAAAATCTCGCCGTTTGTCGCCAAGCTGACGAATAAAAGAAAAATGCCAATTTTTCAGCCAGGAATAAGTTTTCAATGCTGAAATCTCATCCTGGTGATATCTCTTACGCTTAACGAGATACTGAAGTATCGCATTTCAGTTTCCAATATATTTAAATAGAGTGCATCAAGAATGCGTAAAGTTTAACAGCCATACAAGAAAATTGTGTAGTTCACATTAGGACTTTTTTTGTGATAGGAAATCGACTTTCCGAAGTTTCTTGAATTAGCTTACAATTTAAAAAAGATTATTGACCACTGGAACCTATGGAACTAGCTTACAGTTTTGAAAAATAGTTTTTTTAAAAAAGCATAGACCATAAGACATAAGATCGCTATAATAATTTTTAAAATAAAGTAAATTCCAAAAATTTTTATTGAAATTATTCTACACAAAATATATCATACACATAATTTACAAAAGAAGTATTTTCTTTGAGTTTTGCAGCAGCATCTTCAAACATCTTATTTTATGAGCAGCTCCTAGGAGAAAAAAAGAAAATTTTTAGAACTTAATTTACACAAAGAATAGGAAATGCAGAGTAAGTCTGCTTCATATGTTTTTTTTACATAATTTCTATATCAGGGATTTCCAACATTTTTATTACTTCAACTCCCTAGAAAACGTTTTTTTCTGAATAGACCCCTACGTTTTCCCCAACACATCGGTATCTCGAAAAATTTTCCCAATGCACTCGCAAAGACAGCAAAACATTAGGTGAAAGAAATTTTTCATGTGTCCGGCAGTAGAACAGTTGGTTAAACTCGGTTCCCACTGGAACACCGAAAGGGAAGCAGCACCTGCTTGGCCAGTGCCTAGAAGGGTAAACTCCTTTCTCGACTGAGGCTGATGTAAACCGTGTACGCTGTAGGGAACTAATGCACGAAAAATGTGTTATGACTTCAATGTTTTCCATGTTCAATCCATATCTCTTTGGGGTACCAATCCAGCTCTTAGGTCATCCAGCTCTCATCTGAAATTGGTTCAAAATTTAGGAGGGAGACCCGGGATAAGTCGGTATTCCCCTCACTGGGGATCAGCAAAAAGGAAGCTGCCCAATTAAGGCCATTTTCGTTTTATATAAAGGATCTGATCCCGCTCTGAAGTTGGCCAGAGGGATTTCGAAGCAACAATAACAATTTTCATGCGTTTGCAGAATGCAATGTTGTTCATATTGCGTTTGCAGAATTTACCATGATTCAGACTGCGGGATGCAGAAAATGACCCGAGAGACGGATTTTTACATATCCCTTCTTTTTTCAACTTTTGAACCCTCTGAAGTCTTATTTCATGTCAGTTTGTTTGTTTGTGTTGTGATGGCAACGCTAAGGGTGGGCGATCATCCTAGGATGAGGGGTTATCTTAAAATGTAATTTTTAAAAATATAATTCCCAAATTTTGTACATCACCTCATTAGTGTATGGGAATGCTTTTGTACGAGGGTCATATAAAAATGTAGAAAGTGTAACTTTTTGAAAATTAACGAGAGGAATTTTTTTAACGGAGTCTTACTTCCGACCTCATTTTGAACACTTTTCTCAATTTACGCTGTCCACTTATCTCTAATAGATAAAGAATTAAAGCCCGTTACCACCTTTTTGGGACACCCTGTATCAGTCTGGTTTATAGTATCCACAGGTTCTGAAATCATCATTAACCAGTGTTCTGCTTCAAAAAAAAAAAAAAAAAAAAACAGTGGTCTGCTTTAAAAAAGAAAAAAAATCACTGTATTTACGTATACTATTTCTAAGCTAATCTAAATTCATCAACGCGGGTTTCGAAGTTTATAAAGCGAAACAAAACAGTCGTTTGAATATCAAATCAATGCTGTACAGCTTCTCATTTCCATAACCCTAAGAATCTGCGCTTTATGCCTTTGGAAACTATCTTGGCGAGTAATCGCATTGTTTGGATTTTTTTTCTTTTTTTTATGGTCAACGGATGCAAATAATCGGTACTTATTTTACCGTCGATAATTCACGCCAACAAGTTTTTTCGCCAAAGGATTGCAATGCACTACATTGTAACAATGAATCTGACGTATTCCACACGCACACGAAATCGCTCTTTTTGGCTGACTGACTGTAAAATACATAAGTACCAAATAAGCTTGTTTTGGTCGGAAGTATGATTTTTTTATTAGATTCAATGAAGAATTTACCCGTATATTTTAAAACTAAAAAGCGATTAACTGTATGAACTAGTGTAATTACACACTGTACGCCGTGTAAAGATAGGAAATAGATACTAATAAAAAATAGTGTTATTCCATTAGTGTTATGCAACAGTATCAAGAGAGAAAAAAATAATTACAGAGATTTGAACTTATACTTTACTTATATTAGACTAATACTATATTAAAAATGTCAAAAATTTGTTACAAATGATAGTTATACGTACCAATATAGACTAATCACCACCAAAAAACTTCTTCAGTTTTTTTCGTCTCCTATTCTTATGAAAACAAACATGGCGCCTGTCGGTAGATACTCGGATGTTGCCATCGCTCGACTGTTGCATGAACAGAGCGCATGCGCCAATTTTCATCGGCTGAATGCCGCTCGGCCGTTATGCGGGCCGAAATTTCTTTTCAGTTCAGCGTATTTTGATCAAATTTAGGCATATGGCCCGATAACTCAGGCCGGATATCGTTCCGAGAATCGTTTTATGGGTACCGGATCGATCAGTGTCTGCCGCACACATTACAATCATCGTTTTTAGATGGAATTCCGTGTCTGGGCCGAGTACCGAATTTCGGTGAGCGATGAGTTGCGATGAATGCCGGTGGTTGGCCGAGCAGAAAGTGGGAATTGTTGCTTGTAGGGAGGCATCCTTGGTTAGTTCAACCGAGGTCGGAATCGGACTTAAGAAAGAGTATTCAGAGATGGCGCTGTCTGTGGGGAAGGGGTATGAAAGGAGATGCTTCTTCCTAGCACAACATCGCTACCCCAACCCCTCACGCCCATTTGAAGAATTTCGCACTCCTATCTCCTTTATCTTCCATCCAATAAGAAGCCCCTATTCATTATCAAATTCATTTTGTACACAACCCCTATTGCGAATCTCTAAAAGTGCTCTAACTTTAAGCAGCTGTTAAATCGGTGAACTTTGTTCGTGGAAGGGCGATTTCTTTTCTTTTTATTTTGCATGAAATTATATAAGGAAAATTTTTCTAAATATAACTGATAGCTCCGGGAGATTGCATAAAAATTTAAATTTCGTAATTTAAATGGGAATTGATTTATTGACTTCGACTGTTTTTGATATAACGGATTATGAAATTTAAAACATTTTTGCAACTGGACCTATATGTGCTTAGGAAATAGCCATTGGGCACCGTTAGCACTGGACACCCTGTATATATATATATATGGGTATACACGCATACTGATTTTAATATAATTAATTGAAAATGAAGTTAAAAAAAATAAATTACTTTCACTGAGCAAATACACGTTCTAAAATAGTTTTCTAACATTTACTTCACTGAGAATATAATTAAATGATTATATTTACTTAAAAAAAGAAAAAAAAGACACAGAAAAAAGAAGAAATAAAACTATTTATTTTTACTTTTTTATTTTTTACAATTAACGCATCCTAAACATACTCATTCTTGCGGTAAGTTTCAACAATTTCTCTCCTGAGCTGCATTTTCATTTTACATTAATGAATAAATCTATCAAATAATCCATAAGTATCATCCAGCTATGCAAAGCTTACTCACATTCATTACCTTTTGCTGTTTTGAAAGGACTCTCTGTGTAAATAACGGCTATCGCGGACTATTGCTTTTTAATTAAGTCGATCGAAGAGAGGAAGAATCAATGCATGAAAAATAATCTTAATTTAAAGATTACGCTCCGGGTTATTATCGTTCTCACATCAGTTAAAGAGTCAGGCAAGCCACTAAAAATATATCCGTTTCCAATAAATGTCTTAAGGTGAGGAAAGTAATAAAATGAATTGAAAAGAGGTTGAGAAATTTGTTTATCTTAGTTTTCAGGAAAGGTGACTCCCATCGATTTTTTATTGTTTTACATTTTTTTAAACATAAAATAAAAATAAAATGAGAGAGTTGTATTTATTTACTTGCCGCCTTACTAAAATTTATTATTAATATTCAATTTGAGTTCTTAGTTTTTTAGTTTACGGTAGTTTTGTTTTTCTTTTCTTTGTGTGTTTCGATCTTTTTAACAAAATGTTATCCTGTGCGCGCACAGCAAGCTGTCGTCCAAAAAGGGTCTCTAGATCTGTGGCACGCGATGAACGTTTCGATCATCCGCCATCTTGCTGGTAGTTAAGTCGAGCGATGGCTACGGCTGCCTTTTTTTCAGTATTGGGCAATCAATCCAGCTGTTCTCGCATTCTTCCATTTTTCAGCAGATGCCAGTGCTGTTAAAAAAATCGTGACGACTTTTTACGGGAAATGACGTGCTAAAAAGTAAAGGTTTCTCGTGGAGCTATGTCATCCGCAACTATTTTTATAGAAATCAAATCTATTATTCGTGACTGGCAACAGTCAAAACGTCAGAGTTTGGTGTTCCCAGAGCGGGAATACTGCGCCTTGAAGGGTTAACAAATATTCTTTCTTTTTTTTCCATGGGTGACAACGCTCGATGCCTGTTTTATACAATAGTAGTAGAAAAAGGAGAGTTCTGCCCATGCGCAGCCATGTTAATCGTGCGCAGCCATACAAGTGCGTTCCCTGGGTCGAGAGAGAGAGAGGGGGGCGTGGTCGGACCGGATGTGGGGAGCGGAAGTTCGAAGGGTTGATAAGAATTTTTTTTCCTTTTTTTCAGATAAGGGGACTTGTAATTTTTTTCAGATTGTGACATATTTTTTAAAATAAGGGGACTTGGAAAAAAATTTTCAAATTTGAACGCGCAACCTACAAAAGAATTCATAGGCTAATGATTGTTGTCCATTAGGCCGAGAATCCTTCAGGTATAAAATTGTAGGTGTATTGTGTTATACTTTAGTTTTGAAAATGAATTGGGACTTTGATTAATTTTTCGAAGTTTATTTTTTATTTATTTAGTTTTCTTTACCATTTAGTAATAGAACCAATGCAAATTGAATAAATGTTGCTTAATACATACTTCTAATGTTTAGCTAATTTTTGTATACTGATTATAGCATATATTTAATAAGTAACAGTTTACTAGAATATTAAAGTAGGGTTTAGGATACCCATACATTTTCTACAAATTTCTTCTACTGTTAGGGAAGTGAGAAAATTATACCATAGAACGATTTTAGTACCTATAGTTTTTACAAATAATGATTTAGATAGTGTATGAACTTTTTTATCTAAACATTTTTTTTTCTTAAGAGATTTTTACCCAACTTTTAATTTTTTTTTAATCAAGAGTTAATTAATTTTTATTTTTTTTTAACCAAGTTTTAATTTTAAGTTAAATAAGTTTTACAACAAATATTTTTTTAACCAACAGTTTTAATTTTAAGTTAAATAATTTTACAACAAATATTTTTTAATTAATTTTACAACAAATATTTTTTTTAATCAAGAGTTAATTTATTTTTTAACCAAGTTTTAATTTTAAGTTAAATAATGTTACAACAAATATTTTCTATTATTTAACCAAGTTTTAATTTTAAGTTAAATAATTTTACAACAAATATTTTTTAATCAAATGTTTTAATTTATCAAGAATAAATTTTAATCAAATGTTTTTAATTTATCAGGAAAAAATTTTAATCAAGTGTTTTTAATTTATCAAGAAAAAAAATTTAATCAAGAGTTTTAATTTTTTGTATACCGTATTTTTGTTAAGTAGCCGTTTAACATTAAAGTAGGATACCCATACATTTTCTACAAATTTAATCTACTGTTAGGCAAGTGAGAAAATTATACCATAGAAAGATTTTTACAAATAATGATATAGTCTTATTTTCTATTGCGAGAAAATCACTTTAGCCATATATCCCCCAAAACTCAAGTTTTCGTATACGAAATGCATGAATACGCGTTAGAAAGTCCTCCTACCAAGGCACCCCTCATCCTAGGCAGATACCCCGCGTGCAGGTTTGCCTTAAAACACAAACAAACAAAGTATTAATCTAAACATTTTTTCTTACCCACACATTTTTGATAAATCTTAGGCAGCGATTATACTAGTTTATATTTTCTATAGATCAATTAGAGGAAAAAATTGCATTTTTAGTAATCCTACAAAACATTTTTTTACTGTATATCCCAAGTAGTAGTAACTTGATTTATAGAATTTCAATACGATACGAGTTAGATTGTTTATGTGCAACACTCATTTCAGTTTGACTATGAAAGCATAATTTTATACATGAATCAACCTTTTGAGTGGTATGCACTTAACCTATTTTATAGAAAGGTGAGCATCAAACTTTTAGACTAGATAGTACTATTGTTAGAAAGTTGAACTATTGGAAATAAAAATTGAAGATCCGTTTTAGCACAATTGCATGCACAGTTTTATACTGCATGTACATAAATATCTTTCAATACTTAGATAGTTTAAATCGAAAATCATTACTTAAACTAAAAAATACAAGGTTTTTACTTACGTGAAGGGAGATCGTGCTAAATCTTCTAGTCTCTGGACAAAGTACCAACATCTATACGGCTAGCAAGACCGGAAAATCGAATAATGATTTAAAATACATTATCCCTAATTCCCGGTCCAACTAGCACATTTTCATTCATTCTTAATACCATCATATGCTGAAATAGGTATATTATTTTGACACTAAAAACAAAACACATTTGAAGATATTAAACGCTTTAAAAGTAATTTTTTTCTTATAACAATTTATCAGATTCACAATGCTATTTTATGTAGGATAAAATTAGTTAGCAAGCGAAAATTTAATCTTAATTAGAATTTACTGAAATACAAATACCATGCATGCCTTATTTTCTATTAGGAGAAAGCCCTCAAACCCCAGTTTTTGTATACAAACTGCATAAAGTACTTCTACCGATAATGCTATTAATATTAATTACACTGGATTACCCACTTAAAATTTTGCAAAACACCAAAATACAGAAAAACATACATTAACAAAAAAATCACACTTAAAAGTACAACACATCAAAAGTGGAAAATATAATAACCACATAATTATTTTCAATTAGAATTACGGTATCAACTTATATGTAACTAAAATAATAGAAAATATTACACTTACCCTGTACTGTACACGCGAAATAATAATAATAATAATAATAATAATACTTAAGTAATTCGCAAAACAATGATTGAAGTAAAATCCACGTGCATGTGTATCCTTAGTATAGCTGATAACAGAAATTTAGAGATAAGAGAGTGCCTTGAGGCTCTACAGAGCCGGTACAATAAGAGTTGGCCAGTTTGCCGATAAGATAAAACCAGGGAGGGTGCTAGGGGAATACCGAATTGTGGGGACACGTGTTTCATTCTACGTTCAAAAATGGGGACTTATGGATGAAGATGTTTACTACTTAAAAACATGATCTAATTTTTACAAACGCATTGGAACTTTGTAAAGGATATCTATTGAACATGTATTAAATACATTATGATTATTCTTCTGATCGACATTATATCCTAAATTCAAATATCAAAGTTAAGCTACAACGATTAATATATTTTATATAGTTTATGAAAATAATGAATCATTAAATTAATTTCTGTGAAACAATTAGCAAAGATCATTGTACTAAAGCAAATTATTTTTGTTAAGTTTTGATAAATAACAGTAATAAATTATAGGCATTGCAGATGAATGAGTATTCACGTATAAAATAGGTATTAAAATTATTGTTTAAAACAATTTTTAGAATAATAAACTAAAATTTTTATTTAATAAAGCCATAAACTAAAATTATTAATTAAAACTTGTTAATAAATTAAACATATCAAAATTTTTTTTTTTATAGACTTAAATTTTACATAGACATCCTTTTAATAAATGCATAAACTAAACTTATTGTTTAAAACAATTTTTTACAATAATAAACTAAAATTTTTATTTAATAAATTCATAAACTAAAACAATTTTTACAATAATAAACTAAAATTTTTTTAATAAAGTCATAAACTGAAATTATTAATGAAAACCTGTTAATAAATTAAACTGATTACTCTAAAAGATAGCTAATCACAACATATATCAGAAAAAATATAAGCAATTATAATACCTGAAAAATACCGGACAACACTCTTGTTACATGCGGACAAAACATCTGTTTGCACGGCTAAAGTATTCTTGGGTACCCGTTGCAGGAGAACTTACCTACGCCCAACCTACAAACTCTACAAATTTAACGGCAACTGATTTTCTCTTATCAGGTATCACAGATCAGATAAGAGATAAGGAAGTGACATGCGCAGAAGACACGTGATAGTGACGTGAGCAAATCTGTGTTGATTGAATATCCGGTAGGTTCGTTGGCAGGATGTACTATTGCAGTGGGCAACTCTCTGTAACAGGCTAAGACAAGTTAGATGATGCAATATCTACTGGGTTGAGGAAGGTAGAGGGCGCTTGGGTAATCACGTGATTTTTTAAAGAATCCGTATAGAGACATTTTAGTTAGATAAAGTGGCCAGGTGTGTGTTGCGAGACTCTCTTTACACTGTGTGCGCCTATACTTAAGACGTGTGTTTTAATTGATTTTTCACCGAGTTTCAAAAATGTCTTTGCTTGAATCGATCGAAAATAACTTTAACATTGAATACACTCCCGAGTTTTATACTCAAAGTGATGCCGATGTGTTGCTGCAAGAAATAATACAATTGCCTTTAGATGTAAAGCCTCTGCAAAGTATTGAAAAGAAAATTTCCCCCGAGTTTTATACTGAAAGTGATGTTGACGTGCTACAGCAAGAATTGTTTCAGTTACCCCTGCAAAGTAGTGAAAAGAAAATTTCCTCGACCCGTAAAGTAATTACTTTTGCTGATGAAGGAATCAATTACAGTTTACCTGGAGCAACAGTCTATGTTTACTCTTGGATACCCATTTTGCAAAAAATACGTGAAGATCTACAGAAAGTGACAAATTATGAATTTAATATGGTGCAAGTGAACTTTGGCTCTGAAGAACAACCTAAAATTGAAGACGGCAACTACGAAGATTTTAATCTAGACCTATCATCAGGTGTATGCATTCTAAGTTTTGGATCTAAACGAACTTTGGATTTTAAACCAGCGAACTGTGAAACCGCTACCATTAAATTAGAACATGGCTCAATGTGTAAGATATATCCCCCAACCAACAAACTTTTAACGCATGGTATTCCTTCTGAACCTTATGTGACAGACCCACACATTAACCTAACATTTGCCAAAATGTACATTTATGAGCCTTCCCCGAAAAGGGCAAAGTTGGAAAATTGGACGGACGATCTTTACCATAGCTTATATGCTTCTGTAAATAGTACATGGCACTTGGAAAGACTTATCTACGTTTCACTTCACGATGAAAGAACTGACTTGAAGATTCATATTAGACAATTTATTCAGAATACCCAATTAGACTATATACCAACCGGTCAGGGAGTCGTGATGAACCCTTCCACATGGATCGAATTTATTGTAAAACTATTAGATTTTAATATAGGTCATAGCAATAGCTCTTTTATTTGTAATAATCAATTATCTGTATTTAATGATGATGGAAAATGCATCTTACAACAAATTTACAAAACCGGAGATTCATTCTCGTTAAATCCAATTTCCTTAACACTTTTAAATGATCAAGTAAAAAAACTTTGCGAAATGAGAAATGAAATATTGGAATGCATTTTAAAAACGCTATATACGACGACCCTACCCCATTTAATTTTAAAATTAAAGCCGCAAAAATGTAACCGTGAACCCCATTGTACTTATGATGAGGCTAAACAACAATTAATGGATATAGTACATCAGGAAATTTTTAAAAACATAGGCCGGGTTCAGGATCATCCTTCGCAAAGGATACATGCTTGCTCGAATAGAACACATGTTGATGAGAGAGAGGGTCTTATAAGTAGTAAAGCATGGTTTATGGTCGACATGACGTATATTGCAAGAGAGATATGCGAGAAAAAATGCACATGTATTTATGACGGAGAATTTTTTTCAAACATTTTCATTGAAGACTATATGAAGTATCTTCAAAATGTGCTATTTAATACATTTTTTCAACCGTTTTCAGATTTTGCTAATTCTAAGGATGGCAAAACATGTGTAATTATGTGATGTTATTGGTGTATAACTAGTATTGCAATTGTAAAAAAAAAAAATTAAAACCATTGTGATTATGTAGAAAAGGCATGCTTGCTTCTACAACAGTAAGATATTACTGACTTGTGCATGCTTAGTTAAAGAATACTCATTGAAAAGTTATTATTTTCTTAATTGTGTAAATAGTTTGTGTAATTTAAAATATATTTTTGTAAATAAATAAGTTTAAATACGAAAACTTTTCTGTGTTTTCTTTATGTGTATGTGTGTGTTGATTACTTGCAATATAAAAATTTATAAAATTTTACTGAAGCAAAAAGTGGTAAAGTTAACATACTTGGTCAAGATTTAAGGTTCTCGTGTCGTGTTTTATACTTATCTTTTATACACTACAAGGTAAAAAGTTACAAATTTAACAAAATTTATTGAAGCATGTACTATGGAAACATTAATCTACTACATAGAAATAAAATGTTCTGATTAAAATCATAAACTTAAGTGTAATAGGTAAATTGAGTTACATGAGAATTCACAAAGTATTAATTTTTTTATAAAATGAACTTGGCTAAAAAAGTAAGTTTCCATAATTTTATAACTTAATCGATTTTACATGTTTTTCAAAAATAAAGTTAAGTGAGATAAAGAAACTTAGAATTTTTAAATAAAGATTTTTTGAGGTATTCTTTAATGTAAAGATCTTACCACATTTTACTTGAAGTAACAGAATATTTTAAATCAGACACTATGTTTTTAAAACATCAGAGTATTAACTTAGCATATTTTTATTAAGTAATGGGCTTGAATATTTTTATAAGAAATATCAACTAAGTGCACATATTACACATTTTACTGATTAAGATGGTTATGCTTACAAATTTTAAATAAATATGCTCTTACTTTTATACATGTTACTTGTTCAAACTAAGTGTACTTTTGATTTGTATACGTTTATGAGTTCTCATAAGTTATGAAATTATTTCTCGAAAGGAACTTAGCTATTAGAACTTTGTAAATTTTGTAGAAGTAGTATGCTTAACATGTTTTTCATGAAATGGATTTAAATTTGGTATAGAAATAATCAGTTATTTTTGCATAGATGTATAAACTTATCTTTATGTAAACCATAACTAATTAAAAGTAACATAATTTATGTCTATACAAAGTGAGGGACTTAAACTATTTTTCAGAATTATCAAGTAAAGGATTTTACAAAATACTTAGTAAACTGCATTAATAGATTGTAAGTTGTAATTTTTTTCTGTTAGAAGTTTTGCACATTGCTATATTTTATGTTCTGATAAGTCGTTGAATATATTCTTTAAATAAACTAACAGATCTGTACTTTGAAAATTTCATTGAAGTGTTGAACTTTGGTATTTTTCGAATGTTACGAACTTGATACATTTTTTCTGAAGTGCTAGATATGTGAAATTGTCTTTTTAGAAACATTGAATTATTCAACTTAGTACATTTCAGTTACTCTTTCAAGATAACGGACTTAGAATTTTTTTACAAATAGCAAGCTAGTAACTTGCTAAACGTGCTTCTTGCAAATATTTTTAAATACTGTTCTTAAAAATTATCAAAGTTGTAACTACTAAAAAGAAATAAACAAATTAAAATATAATAAATTAAGTATTTAAAAATATTTGCAAGAAGCACGTTTAGCAAGTTACTAGCTTGCTATTTGTAAAAAAATTCTAAGTCCGTTATCTTGAAAGAGTAACTGAAATGTACTAAGTTGAATAATTCAATGTTTCTAAAAAGACAATTTCACATATCTAGCACTTCAGAAAAAATGTATCAAGTTCGTAACATTCGAAAAATACCAAAGTTCAACACTTCAATGAAATTTTCAAAGTACAGATCTGTTAGTTTATTTAAAGAATATATTCAACGACTTATCAGAACATAAAATATAGCAATGTGCAAAACTTCTAACAGAAAAAAATTACAACTTACAATCTATTAATGCAGTTTACTAAGTATTTTGTAAAATCCTTTACTTGATAATTCTGAAAAATAGTTTAAGTCCCTCACTTTGTATAGACATAAATTATGTTACTTTTAATTAGTTATGGTTTACATAAAGATAAGTTTATACATCTATGCAAAAATAACTGATTATTTCTATACCAAATTTAAATCCATTTCATGAAAAACATGTTAAGCATACTACTTCTACAAAATTTACAAAGTTCTAATAGCTAAGTTCCTTTCGAGAAATAATTTCATAACTTATGAGAACTCATAAACGTATACAAATCAAAAGTACACTTAGTTTGAACAAGTAACATGTATAAAAGTAAGAGCATATTTATTTAAAATTTGTAAGCATAACCATCTTAATCAGTAAAATGTGTAATATGTGCACTTAGTTGATATTTCTTATAAAAATATTCAAGCCCATTACTTAATAAAAATATGCTAAGTTAATACTCTGATGTTTTAAAAACATAGTGTCTGATTTAAAATATTCTGTTACTTCAAGTAAAATGTGGTAAGATCTTTACATTAAAGAATACCTCAAAAAATCTTTATTTAAAAATTCTAAGTTTCTTTATCTCACTTAACTTTATTTTTGAAAAACATGTAAAATCGATTAAGTTATAAAATTATGGAAACTTACTTTTTTAGCCAAGTTCATTTTATAAAAAAATTAATACTTTGTGAATTCTCATGTAACTCAATTTACCTATTACACTTAAGTTTATGATTTTAATCAGAACATTTTATTTCTATGTAGTAGATTAATGTTTCCATAGTACATGCTTCAATAAATTTTGTTAAATTTGTAACTTTTTACCTTGTAGTGTATAAAAGATAAGTATAAAACACGACACGAGAACCTTAAATCTTGACCAAGTATGTTAACTTTACCACTTTTTGCTTCAGTAAAATTTTATAAATTTTTATATTGCAAGTAATCAACACACACATACACATAAAGAAAACACAGAAAAGTTTTCGTATTTAAACTTATTTATTTACAAAAATATATTTTAAATTACACAAACTATTTACACAATTAAGAAAATAATAACTTTTCAATGAGTATTCTTTAACTAAGCATGCACAAGTCAGTAATATCTTACTGTTGTAGAAGCAAGCATGCCTTTTCTACATAATCACAATGGTTTTAATTTTTTTTTTTTACAATTGCAATACTAGTTATACACCAATAACATCACATAATTACACATGTTTTGCCATCCTTAGAATTAGCAAAATCTGAAAACGGTTGAAAAAATGTATTAAATAGCACATTTTGAAGATACTTCATATAGTCTTCAATGAAAATGTTTGAAAAAAATTCTCCGTCATAAATACATGTGCATTTTTTCTCGCATATCTCTCTTGCAATATACGTCATGTCGACCATAAACCATGCTTTACTACTTATAAGACCCTCTCTCTCATCAACATGTGTTCTATTCGAGCAAGCATGTATCCTTTGCGAAGGATGATCCTGAACCCGGCCTATGTTTTTAAAAATTTCCTGATGTACTATATCCATTAATTGTTGTTTAGCCTCATCATAAGTACAATGGGGTTCACGGTTACATTTTTGCGGCTTTAATTTTAAAATTAAATGGGGTAGGGTCGTCGTATATAGCGTTTTTAAAATGCATTCCAATATTTCATTTCTCATTTCGCAAAGTTTTTTTACTTGATCATTTAAAAGTGTTAAGGAAATTGGATTTAACGAGAATGAATCTCCGGTTTTGTAAATTTGTTGTAAGATGCATTTTCCATCATCATTAAATACAGATAATTGATTATTACAAATAAAAGAGCTATTGCTATGACCTATATTAAAATCTAATAGTTTTACAATAAATTCGATCCATGTGGAAGGGTTCATCACGACTCCCTGACCGGTTGGTATATAGTCTAATTGGGTATTCTGAATAAATTGTCTAATATGAATCTTCAAGTCAGTTCTTTCATCGTGAAGTGAAACGTAGATAAGTCTTTCCAAGTGCCATGTACTATTTACAGAAGCATATAAGCTATGGTAAAGATCGTCCGTCCAATTTTCCAACTTTGCCCTTTTCGGGGAAGGCTCATAAATGTACATTTTGGCAAATGTTAGGTTAATGTGTGGGTCTGTCACATAAGGTTCAGAAGGAATACCATGCGTTAAAAGTTTGTTGGTTGGGGGATATATCTTACACATTGAGCCATGTTCTAATTTAATGGTAGCGGTTTCACAGTTCGCTGGTTTAAAATCCAAAGTTCGTTTAGATCCAAAACTTAGAATGCATACACCTGATGATAGGTCTAGATTAAAATCTTCGTAGTTGCCGTCTTCAATTTTAGGTTGTTCTTCAGAGCCAAAGTTCACTTGCACCATATTAAATTCATAATTTGTCACTTTCTGTAGATCTTCACGTATTTTTTGCAAAATGGGTATCCAAGAGTAAACATAGACTGTTGCTCCAGGTAAACTGTAATTGATTCCTTCATCAGCAAAAGTAATTACTTTACGGGTCGAGGAAATTTTCTTTTCACTACTTTGCAGGGGTAACTGAAACAATTCTTGCTGTAGCACGTCAACATCACTTTCAGTATAAAACTCGGGGGAAATTTTCTTTTCAATACTTTGCAGAGGCTTTACATCTAAAGGCAATTGTATTATTTCTTGCAGCAACACATCGGCATCACTTTGAGTATAAAACTCGGGAGTGTATTCAATGTTAAAGTTATTTTCGATCGATTCAAGCAAAGACATTTTTGAAACTCGGTGAAAAATCAATTAAAACACACGTCTTAAGTATAGGCGCACACAGTGTAAAGAGAGTCTCGCAACACACACCTGGCCACTTTATCTAACTAAAATGTCTCTATACGGATTCTTTAAAAAATCACGTGATTACCCAAGCGCCCTCTACCTTTCTCAACCCAGTAGATATTGCATCATCTAACTTGTCTTAGCCTGTTACTAAGAGTTGCCCCTAATTGCAAATAGTACATCCTGCCAACGAACCTACCGGATATTCAATCAACACAGATTTGCTCACGTCACTATCACGTGTCTTCTGCGCATGTCACTTCCTTATCTCTTATCTGATCTGTGATACCTGATAAGAGAAAATCAGTTGCCGTTAAATTTGTAGAGTTTGTAGGTTGGGCGTAGGTAAGTTCTCCTGCAACGGGTACCCAAGAATACTTTAGCCGTGCAAACAGATGTTTTGTCCGCATGTAACAAGAGTGTTGTCCGGTATTTTTCAGGTATTATAATTGCTTATATTTTTTCTGATATATGTTGCGATTAGCTATCTTTTAGAGTAATCAGTTTAATTTATTAACAGGTTTTCATTAATAATTTCAGTTTATGACTTTATTAAAAAAATTTTAGTTTATTATTGTAAAAATTGTTTTAGTTTATGAATTTATTAAATAAAAATTTTAGTTTATTATTGTAAAAAATTGTTTTAAACAATAAGTTTAGTTTATGCATTTATTAAAAGGATGTCTATGTAAAATTTAAGTCTATAAAAAAAAAAATTTTGATATGTTTAATTTATTAACAAGTTTTAATTAATAATTTTAGTTTATGGCTTTATTAAATAAAAATTTTAGTTTATTATTATTCTAAAAATTGTTTTAAACAATAATTTTAATACCTATTTTATACGTGAATACTCATTTATCTGCAATGCCTATAATTTATTACTGTTATTTATCAAAACTTAACAAAAATAATTTGCTTTAGTACAATGATCTTTGCTAATTGTTTCACAGAAATTAATTTAATGATTCATTATTTTCATAAACTATATAAAATATATTAATCGTTGTAGCTTAACTTTGATATTTGAATTTAGGATATAATGTCGATCAGAAGAATAATCATAATGTATTTAATACATGTTCAATAGATATCCTTTACAAAGTTCCAATGCGTTTGTAAAAATTAAATCATGTTTTTAAGTAGTAAACATCTTCATCCATAAGTCCCCATTTTTGAACGTAGAATGAAACACGTGTCCCCACAATTCGGTATTCCCCTAGCACCCTCCCTGGTTTTATCTTATCGGCAAACTGGCCAACTCTTATTGTACCGGCTCTGTAGGGTCTCAAGGCACTCTCTTATCTCTAAATTTCTGTTATCAGCTATACTAAGGATACCACATGCACGTGGATTTTACTTCAATCATTGTTTTGCGAATTACTTAAGTATTATTATTATTATTATTATTATTATTATTTCGCGTGTACAGGGTAAGTGTAATATTTTCTATTATTTTAGTTACATATAAGTTGATACCGTAATTCTAATTGAAAATAATTATGTGGTAATTATATTTTCCACTTTTGATGTGTTGTACTTTTAAGTGTGATTTTTTTGTTAATGTATGTTTTTCTGTATTTTGGTGTTTTGCAAAATTTGTAATCCAGTGTAATTAATATTAATAGCATTATCGATAGAAGTACTTTATGCAGTTTGTATACAAAAACTGGGGTTTGAGGGCTTTCTCCAAATAGAAAATAAGGCATGCATGGTATTTGTATTTCAGTAAATTCTAACTAAGATTAAATTTTCGCTTGCTAACTAATTTTATCCTACATAAAATAGCATTGTGAATCTGATAAATTGTTATAAGAAAAAAGTACTTTTAAAGCGTTTAATATCTTCAAATGTGTTATTTTGTTTTTAGTGTCAAAATAATATACCTATTTCAGCATATGATGGTATTAAGAATGAATGAAAATGTGCTAGTTGGACCGGGAATTAGGGATAATGTATTTTAAATCATTATTCGATTTTCCGGTCTTGCTAGCCGTATAGATGTTGGTACTTTGTCCAGAGACTCGAAGATTTAGCACGATCTCCCTTCACGTAAGTAAAAACCTTGTATTTTTTAGTTCAAGTAATGATTTTCGATTTAAACTATCTAAGTATTGAAAGATATTTATGTACATGCAGTATAAAACTGTGCATGCAATTGTGCTAAAACGGATCTTCAATTTTTATTTCCAATAGTTCAACTTTCTAACAATAGTACTATCTAGTCTCTAGTTATGCTCACCTTTCTATAAAATAGGTTAAGTGCATACCACTCAAAAGGTTGATTCATGTATAAAATTATGCTTTCATAGTCAAACTGAAATGAGTGTTGCACATAAATAATCTAACTCGTATCGTATTGAAATTCTATAAATCAAGTTATACTACTTGGGATATACAGTAAAAAAATGTTTTGTAGGATTAATAAAAATGCCATTTTTCCCTCTAATTGATCTATAGAAAATATAAACTAGTATAATCGTTGCCTAAGATTTATCAAAACTGTGTTGGTAAGAAAAAATGTTTAGATTAATACTTTGTTTGTTTGTGCTTTAAGGTAAACCTGCACGCGGGGGTATCTGCCTAGGATGAGGGGTGCCTTGGTAGGAAGACTTTCTAAGGGGATCTAACGCGTATTCATGCATTTCGTATACGAAAACTTGAGTTTTGGGGGATATATGGCTAAAGTGATTTTCTCGCAATAGAAAATAAGACTATATCATTATTTGTAAAAATCTTTCTATGGTATAATTTTCTCACTTGCCTAACAGTAGATTAAATTTGTAGAAAATGTATGGGTATCCTACTTTAA
The DNA here is from genome assembly GCA_038373885.1 of Cheiracanthium punctorium. Classification (NCBI taxonomy): domain Eukaryota; kingdom Metazoa; phylum Arthropoda; class Arachnida; order Araneae; family Cheiracanthiidae; genus Cheiracanthium; species Cheiracanthium punctorium. The sequence continues at coordinate 50,273 of JAWZYV010013518.1, forward strand.
TGTTAAACGGCTACTTAACAAAAATACGGTATACAAAAAATTAAAACTCTTGATTAAATTTTTTTCTTGATAAATTAAAAACACTTGATTAAAATTTTTTCCTGATAAATTAAAAACATTTGATTAAAATTTATTCTTGATAAATTAAAAACATTTGATTAGAAAAATATTTGTTGTAAAATTATTTAACTTAAAATTAAAACTTGGTTAAAAGTAGATTTAGAAAAATATTTGTTGTAACATTATTTAACTTAAAATTAAAACTTGGTTAAAAAATAAATTAACTCTTGATTAAAAAAAATATTTGTTGTAAAATTAATTAAAAAAATATTTGTTGTAAAATTATTTAACTTAAAATTAAAACTGTTGGTTAAAAAAATATTTGTTGTAAAATTACTTATTTAACTTAAAATTAAAACTCGTGGTTAAAAAAATAAAATAAAAATTAATTAACTCTTGATTAAAAAAAAAATATATATTAAGTTGGGTAAAAATCTCTTAAGAAAAAAAAATATTTAGATAAAAAAGTTCATACACTATCTAAATCATTATTTGTAAAAACTATAGGTACTAAAATCGTTCTATGGTATAATTTTCTCACTTCCCTAACAGTACAAGAAATTTGTAGAAAATGTATGGGTATCCTAAACCCTACTTTAATATTCTAGTAAACTGTTACTTATTAAATATATGCTATAATCAGTATACAAAAATTAGCTAAACATTAGAAGTATGTATTAAGCAACATTTATTCAATTTACATTGGTTCTATTACTAAATGGTAAAGAAAACATAATAAATAAAAAATAAACTTCGAAAAATTAATCAAAGTCCCAATTCATTTTCAAAACTAAAGTATAACACAATACACCTACAATTTTATACCTGAAGGATTCTCGGCCTAATGGACAACAATCATTAGCCTATGAATTCTTTTGTAGGTTGCGCGTTCAAATTTGAAAATTTTTTTCCAAGTCCCCTTATTTTAAAAAATATGTCACAATCTGAAAAAAATTATAAGTCCCCTTATCTGAAAAAAAGGAAAAAAAATTCTTATCAACCCTTCGAACTTCCGCTCCCCACATCCGGTCCGACCACGCCCCCCTCTCTCTCTCTCGACCCAGGGAACGCACTTGTATGGCTGCGCACGATTAACATGGCTGCGCATGGGCAGAACTCTCCTTTTTCTACTACTTACAATTCGTCCTCGATATTAGAATTCAGCTCTACTGGTGATGCAAAATGTATCTCATTTCCGTAAACTTTTCAAAGAAATTATGCATAATTTGTCTATTGGGCTGAGATCTGGAGTCTTCGCTGGCCATTTAAAAGTTTCAACACTGTTGGCAGGAAACAACTTTTTTATATTTTACTCGAATGGGTTGGTGGATCATCTTTTTGGCATTTCTAATTTTCTTCAGCAAGAGATTCAGCATTTGGTGAAAGATAACTTACGATATCAGTTTGATATGCTTGTCAATTCATTTTACCCGAAACGAACGCAATTGAACCCACACTATAGTAAACCAATTATTCCCAGTTCATCACAGAGCCTACACCTTGGAGATTATTTATAATTGTGCTTGGATAATATTTCTAATTCTTTTCTTCAGCCAATAGTACTGGTACTGTCATCCGTCTAGTGAATCCAAATTCAGTTTTTTTCCATCAGAAAAAAATTATTTCTATCCATTGGCTATCCTATCTCACTACTTGCTGGATGAATTCAAATGATCTATTTTGTGCTCCTGCAACAACTGAGGCAGTTTTTGTGTATAAATATAACCTCCAGACCTTCTAATTGTGTCACAAATTGTTTTCTGAGAAACATTCAAACCTGTCGACGGAATAAATTTTCTTGTTGAATTTCCACTAGATTGAAGTCTCCAAATTCTTCTTTCGCCAAGCGAGGACAATGCTTTAGGTCATCCCCTGGTATTATTTCTATCATATTCTCTTTCAAATTAACCAAAAAATGTTGACTGCAGTCTTATCTCCCTACCTTTATTGTAATAGTACAACTACGCATTCCTGTTGAAGAAATACCTTCAATCTGTCCCCTTTCATGATGAGTTAACTTCTTACCTTTCGCCATCTTCGCAAAAACCAGCATCCTAATGAAGTATATAAACTTGCATCCTGAAGAAATGCATGATAAATATTCAAATTTAAGATTTTTCTCAATCTTAGTAATTTCAGTACTATTTAAGGCAGTGTATGCACATGTATTTTTAATGAATTTACAGACCGCCTCAAGATTTTTTTTCAAACTGAATATACCGGTTTTGTATATTCATCCATACAACATTTTTCTAAAGATTATATAAATTACAAATTTTGTTTTTCCGTTATTTCTTAAGATTGAACTTTAATAATTAATAATGCAGTAATGCATGAAACCCTTTTATTTCAGATTTCCATTTTCTCAAAAATTTTTGCTGGCCTTAAAGTTTTTTCTGAAACTGTATAATTGTTAGTACAGCAGCAGTACTCTGGTATAAAGTATATTTCATAAGCTTTCACAAAAAAAAAAAACAATTACAACTTAAGGGGAGTTGCAACCTTTAAACCTTCAAAATATCGAAAAAAATATTATTGCATTTTTCCAAAATTTGAATCTTTCTGAATCGTATGCTTCAAACTACACGAAAATATTCCTATTAGAACGCGAGTAATTGCAAAAGAAAATGTGGATGCAATGAAGTTTAAAGAGGGGATTGAAAACTTTGAACGCGTTTTCCTCAAAACTGCATTTTTGTGACTCGCGCGCATGATTGTAAAAAAAATTATTCAGGTATTATCTTGAAACTCGTTGGGTAAGTATGTGTTATTAATGTCTATAACCTATACCTGTTTTTTCAAGTTTTTGTACCTATTTATTATTTAAAAAACATTTTTATGTTACGAAAAGTAGAGATTTTTTCATTTGCTTTTTTATTGAACCCTGAGGGGAAAAATGAAAATGAAAAATATTATTTAGGTGTATATTATTAATAACACGTACTTACCCAACAAGTTTCAAGATAATACCTGCATAAGTTTTTTTTACAATCATGCGCGCGAGTCGCAAAAATGCAGTTTTGAGGAAAATGCGTTCAAAGTTTTAAATCCCCTCTTTAAACTCCATTGCATCCACATTTTCTTTTGCAATTACTCGAATTCTAATAGGAATATTTTCATGTAGTTTCAAGCATACGATTCAGAAAGATTCAAATTTTTGAAAAATGCAATAATAGTTTTTTCGATATTTTGAAGGTTTAAAGGTTGCAACTCCCCTTAAACTAAAGATCGTAATACCTTCAAATGTGGTACATATTTACCGTAATAATCAATCCATTACACAAAATATTCTTAATATATTTATTGCAGAAATATATCTCTAGGATAAAATCATAAAAATGCGGCTCTCTTAGAATTTAAAGTATCTAAAAGAACTAATTATAGATTTTTTTATTCATTATTTTAAGATGAATATACATATTTACTATTTTGTGATATACTACTCAGCATTTTTATGTTTGTTATTCGTGAGTTTGCTTTTCCCAGATAGGTTAGTATCAAGCTACATTTGCATAAAATAAATATAATTTAAATAGTCAATATACGCAATTGAAAGCATTGTAGTTATAAGGCAAATTAATAATCGTCCAGAAAGTAATCAAAAATTTCTGTTTCATTGTGACTAGTAGATTGCAATAGTATCCAACACCCAAAGGTTTCCAAATTACCCGAAATTAATAATTATTCATAATTCTATTCTTTTGAGAACTTCACACAAAGCAGGCATAATCGTACTCCAATATCTGCATGAATATTTATGAATTTTCCTCAACGAAAACACTACACAATGCTCAATTTGAATAAATTGACAAAAAAGACTTTTGACACAAAACTGTACAGAAACAACGCGTTCCCGGCGTAAACAAAAATAAGTATATTTATGAAAGAAGCACTTCTCTGAATGAAGTCAATAGAATGAATTCAATAGAGACTGACTTTAGGAGATGCAAATTTCCCAGCTGATATGAACAGAATGTTTAGCAGGACAGTAATTAAAAGTATTCTTTTATGTATACACTTTGAGAATTTCTGCATAGATGAGAGATATGAGTTTATAATTTATTTCTTTACTTCTCTGGGGACATTTGCATGAGCAAAACTTGAAACTTGAGCATCGCTTTTTGGAATGTATGTACTTATACAGTTTGCTGTAAAAAAAAAATCGGACGAAAATTAATTTTATGGTAAAAAATATTCTTTTCAATTTGTAAATAGATCATGCGATGGAAAATATTTAGACAAAATTGTGTCTGAAAGCAATAAGGGAATCCTTTGCATAGTAGGAAATGCTTAAGAACAATGAATGTTATGATTATCGGCAAAGTCATTCATTATCAGTTGAAAATTTCTGCAACATTTACTATTAATATTGCAAACTAAAAAAAAAAAAAAGAACTGGAAAAAGAAATAAAAGAAAATCTCTAATTTTGGCCAGTTGACTATACTTATCAGCACTAGAAAATTTGCAGCTTTGTCCAAAAATATTCAACTAAAAACATTTACTAAATTCTCATATGACAAAAAAAAACTGAACTATGTATATATTATTTGGTTTCATACAACTTTTTCTGTGCTATAATATACAGGTTTTCCCAAAAATGTGGTAACGGGCTTTAATTCTCTATCTGTTAGAGATAAGTGGGCAGTGTAAATTGAAAAAATATTCAAAATAAGCTCGGACATAATAATCCATTATTATTCATATATATATATATATATATATATATATATATATATATATATATATATAATATATATATATATATAAATATATATTAGGGTGGATCGAAAAAAATTTTTTTTCGAAATCTGTATCTCCTTAGGTATCAAAAGTTGTAAATTGATATAAATAAGACATATGTAAAATTTGAATATTCTACGACAACGTCTTGGGGTTGCTCATCGAGCTTGAAATCTAGAATTTTTCGAAAAATATGACTTCTTTAAAAAATCGACCCAAACAATACTTTTCCGAATTATTAGGCTCCCGAGCTTTTAGAAGTTGTAAATTGTTATGAATAAGACGTATACAAGATCTGGAGGGGCTGTGACAACTTCTAGGAGTTGCACATCGAGCTTGAAATCTATAAATATCTGAAAAATATGCGTTTTTTGAAAAAAACATATGTAGAAAGCAAAAATTATATTTTTTAATGAATTAGTCCCGTTGAAAACTAGTCGCAGCTCTTCTCTAGTACAACCACAATCGTAACTACATTACCCAGGACCCACCTCAGTGATTTGTCTACTATCCGAGCCCTGCCCGTGCCAGCCCAAGCACCCAATTATTGGAGCATGCATTTTAATGAGTGATGTAAAGCCCGACTTCAAATTAAACCGTGGCATTTTATGTCAAGTGTAATAATCTAGATCGTATATGAAACCACCATCTGACAGATGGATAAACTAATTTCAAAGGGGCTGTTTGTTGTTGTGAAGTTGGCAAATACAACCTTGCAGAGATTTTGTTAACTTAGAGAACTGCGTTTCTAGATTTCGGATGATGCTTTAATTTTTTCCAGAATTCGCTGATTCGCCATCATCTCCAATGCATGTGAGGGTCCCAAGATCAATCGATTTCGTGTCAAACTCTCCCGAATTTCCAGTAAAATTTTTAAAATTAGATGGTGACACATGGCTAAAGTAAGTTGAACCAGATTAGATTATCAGCGAGATATTGTGGCAACCACTTGGGTGTAATTTGCCGTCAACAAATTTTTCTATGTATGTGGTTCTGTTCTTCCTCCTATCAAAACATAATCCAAAGAAATTTTTAAAGTATTTTTCCTTTTCTTTCAGCAATTCACTGCGAGTCATCCGAGCCTTCCTCTATTATATGGGTCGTGAATCAGTTGAGAAGGTTTCTCTCCATCTGCATTACTTCTGCTTTCTAGGTTGTGAAATAAAGGTTATACTAGATAAAGGTTATGCTGCTTCCCAGTCCGTAACAACTTTGTGTCACAGACTTGTGAAAGCACTGAGATTTTTATTCTAACTTGGTCGTTTTTGAACGCATTTTCCAAAGTGCCGGTAGATAGGCATTCAGCATTTTCTTCAGTCTTTCGTACTTCTCTTTCGCTATTTTCTCTTTTCAAATCAATCACTAAAGTTGGAGACTGGATAATGGAACTTTCACCGCTTTCTCCAATAATCTCGAAATTTCTCTTTCCAACCTTTCAACTTTTCTCTCATTCTCCATAAACTTGTCTTCTTCTCAGTTCCATTGCTTATCACATATTTAGGTTCCCTCTGGTCTGCCAATGACTCCCGTTCTGCATAAAGTATGAACTTCTCTGAGCCACACCTGCTCCAGGAAAAGTCAGTATATTTGGAAGTTGTGATATTCAATAGCTGGGTTTTCCCACTTTCTTCATAAAAAATTCCTTATGTCCGTCTCTATCGTACGATTTATTTAGTTGCCTTACTTACTCACGACCTTTACTAACTATCTTTTGAATTCTTTGGATTGACACAGTCGGGATACTGGCCATGATCCAAATTTCCTGTATTTTGATTGCCACGACTAAGGTTATTTCTCCTTCCGGTGGATCCTGCACTTTACTCAGAATTTTTTCTTCTTAAGTACAAAATAGTAATAGAGAAGTACGTCTCCTCGGGTTGGTAACTTTGTACAAGGTAATTCTTTCGATATTTCCAGCTCTTCTGAGAACGCCGATTTTGTTCAATATCTTGTCGCATCCAGTTTTACTTTATTCAGGATCGTATCAGTGCAAAGCAACCACCCCTTAGTTTTTTAGACTAAAGTGAAAACACCATCTATATGAAACGTCAATCAAATGCTTGTTTCATCAAAATATCTCGTGCCTGGTTTAACCGAACGCATGTACATCGCCATCACTCGGAAGGCGAACAGGCGCAAGCTGTCTATAGCACAGTTAGCGTACTGCGGCCAAGACAAAACGACAGCATAACGTGTGCATTATATCAAACTATTCGTAAAGCCATTTTTTGTGAATTACTGAGCTTCTTTGAACATCTTTTAACATATAAAAGGACCAAATTATTTTTAACAAATGAAGTTTGCGTTTTACATATTTTTTTCAAAAACGCATAATTTTCAGTTTTTTATAGATTTCAAGCTCGATGTGCAAACCCTAGAAATCGTCGTAGCCCCTCCAGATTTTGTAAACGTCTTATTCATAACAATATACAACCTCTAAAACCTCGGGAGCCTCATAACTCGGAAAAGAATTTGTTTTGGTCAATTTTTTAAAGAAATAATATTTTTCAAAAATTTCTAGATTTCACGCTCGATGCGCAACCCCAAGACGTTGTCATAGAACACTCAAATTTTGCACACGTCTTATTCATATCAATATACAACTTTTGAGACCTCAGGAGATAAACATTTCGAAAAAAAAAATTCGATCCACCCTAATATATATATATATATATATATATATATGAAGAGTCTGCGGGAAGAACGATGAGAGTCCACTTTTCGTCAATGTTGAGGTTTCTACTGCATTCTGTTGTTCATTAGTGGCACTATTAATATCCGAACCCATAAAGGGAAAGAACGACGAGAATACACTGAAAAAATAGCCCAAAGATACAGCTTACTGGGGAAGAACGTGGAAAGTCCCGTGCGCCTTTCGATTTTTTGGAAAATCAGCTGTATTGGACTCTCATCGTTCTTCCCGTGGACCCTTCATATGTATCCTCTCGTTAATTCACAAAAATTTGCACTTTTTAAATTTCTATATATGACCCCAGTACAAAAATATTCCTAATCGGTAAAATGTACGCCATACAATCATGAGGTGATCTACAAAATTTGGGAACTGTACCTTAAAAAGTGTCAGAGGTATGAAGATACATATAACGCTTCCTTAAATCACTTTTCAACGGCTCTCAAAAGGAAGAAAAAAACACGTCAATTGATCGCATTTCAGGGGTCGTACACAAATCACGAAAGAAAATATTTTTTCTACTTCAAGACGTTAAGCAATAAACGTTTATATTCAAAATCATGTATAGTCCACGATCACCTTTGTTTAAAGATATCTTTGAGACGTCTTGTGATATAATTCTCAAGTTTAGTACATGACCTCATTAGAGTATGGGGCTCATTTTACTAATCGGAAATTTTGCGTATGGAGGTATCATAAAGTTTTGAAAAGTATATTTTTCTTAAAAATTAACGAGAGGAATTGTTTTCTTAGTGGAGTTTTATTTCCAACCTTATTTTGAACATTTTTTCCATGTACAGTAGCCACTCATCTCTAATAGATAAAGAATTAAAGCCCCTCTCTATCGGTTTGGGACACACTCTATTATTAAATAATTTTAAAATTATATGTATGCATTTACCTGTGAAACTTAATACATTTTTACTTTCCGAACATGTACCATGTAAGGAAAGTATAAAATCATGAAAAAATTCGAATTCGAGATTTTGGTGTATTTACACGTTTTGAGGTCTTCTGAATTCATTCATACTATTTTTACGAGATGTATGTGTGTGTGTGTGTGTGTGTGTGTGTGTGTGTGAACACGATTGCTCCTGAACGGGGCATTCGATTGAGCTCAAATTGGGTATATATGTTATACACCACCGCCGCAAGACCGGTATTGATTTTGGTGTGTATAGCACTTATACTTTTTCTACAGGGCTACGACAACGATTTCTTTTACATTATGGCCTATGGGAGGAAATTCTTGAAAGTACGCTAGCGTTTAAACGGTACATTCGGTTGAGCTTCAATTTGGTATATTTGTTTGAATTATACATCGATTAAAATTTATTTAAATGCTTGGTAATGATCTTAATCGTAAGTGTTCGGAAAGTCGAGTGGAGTCACTCCAGATTTTTCTTTTCAAATCTCCTTTTGAATCCTTCATACAGTTGAATATTTTGCTTCTTATCCGCGTTATTTAAGTATTTTGTTAAAAGCAAATATTATTTATAGCATCTAGAAATTTTTATGCTGTAATAAAGTCGATGGAAAAATGTGAAAAAATAAAGAGTATTTTCTACCACAGTAACAACTTATACACATTTACGTAACCGATAATGTTTATGTTTTGTGAGATACAACATGTGAATACATAATAAAATTAATTTCTTTAACTTAAGGAAATTTCTAGCCATTTTCTTCAGGGGCATGTAACTATTCTCCATGAATGCGTATTTTTTAGTTAAAATAAAGAGAACTGCTAGCGTTGCTCAATTTATTTGTTTTTGGTTTTAAATTCCGAAAAATTTTGCTCAAGAACTTCGAAGATGTCTTGAGGCATGCATATGATTCGGATGGGCGGATTCATTTTCAAAATGAAATAATTTGTGGAGAAGAAAAATTTCAATTTCGTCCAAACAATGCAACTGGCATAGTTCATTGTAAGATTTTTCGAAAGCAATAGTGGAATCAGCCAATTTTCAGTAAATTTTACTGGGTGTATCTTGAACGGTGTTTGAGGCACTAACGTTTAGAAATGTTGTTAAGTAGCTGTGCATTTTTTCATTGTTCCATTGCTCGTAAATCACTATCAAATCTACAGATTGTACTACAATTGATGTGCATTTTATAGAGTTTCTTCTGCTCTCTATAAATATGGGGCTACTCTTTGGCTAACGTGTTTGGGAACTTCAAAAATGAGGGATTTACTAAGTTCTTGAATTTTTCATTCTATCCGTGATTGTAGGAAAACAGTTGGGGATAGACCAGAGGTTCTATGCTGATTGGTGCTCCACATGAGAGTTCTATCACCAACTAGGCCTCACCATGGGAGAGTGGTTATGTCACTGGAAATGATAGGCGGGCGAAGTGTAAAGGTCCAGGATTCGGGTTCCATCGCGCGTCCGCCGACCTAACCGTTCGGAGTTTTTCGTGGTTTTCTCTGAAACTTAGCGTGAATACGGGTTAGGATCCCTTAGAAAGACCCCCACTGAGGGTACCCTCCTTGCGTTGACCTTTTGACGAGGATTTACAAGTGAACTTCGAGCCAAGCACACAAATCCGATATGCATGTTCACAGCAACAATCACCAAAAGAATATTTTACAAGAGTTCTGAATCACCCAGTGCTCACACATATATATCATTTTTCGCGTATTGTATAATGCACAAATATTTCACTTTAAGAATCATTCAAAAAATGTGATTTGCATTTTTTTGTTTATAATTTTTTTTTTTTTAAATTTCTTACTGAAGTTTTATTGATTGCTCATATTTATTCTTGAAGAATGAATTTAATTCTTATTAATTCTTATTATTATTTTATTTCAATTAACTGAACATTCATGCATTACCAGCTCACGAAGCGAACAAATTCTTTTTGAAAACATAATTCAAAAATGCAAACATAAAACAAATCTGATCTGAAACTTATCACACTTTTATTAAAGTCATTTGCACACAAAAAAAAAGTTCAAGGGACACGTAACATAACTTTGACAGACATGAATTTCATTTAAATTTCATCCAAGTCCAAGACATATGAGAAGCAAATTCGTTTGATAAAAAGCAAAGTCGGTGAAAGTCACGAATTGCCATTTCGGAACAAATGGAAAACTGTTTGATGCTTTTAAATCAATTCTTCAGAATGCATTGAAAGTAACGCATGAATGACTTCTCGAGACAGGACTGCCACTTATTTCTTAGTAATGCAATTTATGTTTCGAGCCCTCTTAATTAGAATTTGTCGGTAGAATGAAATGGAATTTTATTCAAATACTCAAGGATTTTCAATTTGATTTAAAATAAATAATTTTGCGTGTATCTCTATATATATCTAACATATGCATAGCTATTTAGCCGTTCTTACTTCATAGAACATTGATCCATTTGGTATTTTCGATAGTTAAAAAAAAGAAATTACACTCTATAACAAATAAATCGACGCACCTTGAAGGAGGTGTCCGATTAAGACGAAAATTGGTGGATAGGAAGACAATGTACAGAATAGTAAATGATTAAAATTTCAGAACAATTGAATAATTTATTTCAGAGTTACAGTAACAAGTTCAATAAGGTGTTGACCCGCCGCTAGCCTGGATACAAGCTGCCACACGGCGTGGCATAGACCGATAAAGCTCCCGGATGGTCTCCTGTGGTATTTCCTGCCAAATTCGCTCCGAACGAGGGGTATAATAGATCGAAAATTTTCGAACCAATTTTCGAACGAGGTCATGAACAGTCCGTGCCAGATGCAATCGCCTTCCCATCATATCGCAGACATGCTCGATGGGAGAGAGATCTGGCGATCTGGCAGGCCAAGGAAGAGTTTGACAAGCTTGCAGACAGTTTAGAGCAACACGAGCCGTATGTGGTCTGGCATTGTCTTGCTGAAAAACCAGCCCAGGGCACTGCAAAAGGAACGATAGCAAAACAGGTCTTAGGATGTCGTCCACGTACCGCTGTGCAGTAAGTGTGCCTCTAATGACGACCAAAGGGGTCCGGCTGTCAAAGGAAATGGCAACCCAGACCTTAATGCCTTGTTGAGGGCCGGTGTGGCGTGCAATAGTGAAAGCAGGATCCCCCTTCTGCCCTGTGCGTCTCCAAACACGTCTTCGATGATCGTCAGGACACAGTTGGAAGCAGGATTCGTCGCTAAAGACTATACGCCCCCAGTCGGCATCATTCCAACCTGATCGAGCCCTGCACCACTGTAATCTGGCTCGGCAGTGTGCAGGCGTGAGTGGCAGGTGGCGTAACGGTGGGCGCGAGCGTAGATTTCGCTCTCTTAACCGTCTGTTAATGGTCATGATGGACACTGGTGTTTGGGTTGAACGTCTGATGGTTGATAGAGATGAAGAAGACGCTGTGACAGCTGATCGGACCATCACTCTGTCCTCACGATCTATTGTAGCCCTAGGTCGACCGCTGCCATCCTGACGCTGCACTCTGCCATTTTCCACCCATCCTTGCCAGAATCTTCGAATCGTCGTCGCATCGCTTCGACTCAAATGACGAGCGATTCTCCGATTAGTCCAACCGGCGTCTTTCAATCCAATGATACGACCTCTGTCAAACTCTGACAGTTGCTCGTAATGAGCACGAATCCTGCAGCGAGACATTTTTTAAGTTGTTGAAAGGTCATCTGAATCGCAATCAAACCGAAAGTTTTAACAACCGTTGAAGAACTGCTCCTTATATACGTCTGCTGCATGCTCAGTTCCGATGCGCTAGAGATCAAACTATTCATTCATTGGACACCAAATTTGAATCATTTGCATATCTGTTCAAAACATGAATGCAAACGAAATTTCAAAGGAATCGGATGATTGTTGTTATAAAGTGTATCACGCAGAAATGTATTATATTAGATATATATTGTGTCTAAAGAGTTCTACTGAAACAAAATAGGTTACGCAAATTTAACTTTTAATCGATTATACATGCATAAATGCATACATTTTTTCGATTATACATGCATAAATGCATATATATGCATGTATAATCGAAGATTAAAAATTAAATTTGCATAAGCTGTTTTGTTTATACATATGTTTTTCGTGCAAATAACTTTAATAAATGTCTGATAAGTTTGATATTAAATTTTTTTAATGTTTGAATTTTTAAATTATGTTTTCAAAAAGAATTTATTCGCGTCATGTGTTGGTATACATAAATATACATGTAGGGTGTTTCAGTACAGCGCGTATACAAATTTTCAGGAGAGATAGAGTACACCAGGACGGTTCAGAATCCCACCGCAATGTGGGGTCGGAAACATTCTCTTCATGTATCTGTTAATAATCACTTTGCAAGAAGTATTCAAGTATTAGTGAACTTTCCGACCATGGTTTTTCTAAAACTAATCCATCTTTCACCGATTGCACTTGATAAAAAATGGTTGATTCAGAATTTTTTCCTTCATTACATTGATAAAATTGTCTGAGAAAAGCCCATTGTTTATGAAACTTAATTTAAAGAATTAGACGCACACTTCAACACTTCTTTCAAAGTGATTATTAACAGGTACATTTATCTAGTAGACATAATAGATAAATGGCAAATGGTAGTAGGCAAAGTAGGCAATAAATTGAAAAAATGGAATGGGAATTGAAGTAGGCAATGGGAATTGAAAAAAAAATGCTCAAAATGGGGTAGGAAAAAGATTCTCTTCAAAACTACTAGGAAAAAAAAATGTTTCACAAAATAGTAAAATGAAAGGGGTGAAGTAAATTTTCCTGAAGAACAAATCCTAAAAATTTCAACAAAATCCAAAAATGTCAACTATCCAAGCCTGCCTGACTCTCGAAAAAGCATGCCCTAAAGGAAAGACGCATGAACACGCATGTTCAAAAGTCTCATTTTTTAAATTTGCATGCGATCCCGTAGAAAAATTTACATTAGACTTACTGGTTATTAAAAAATGCGAATAAATAAAATGCATTAATGAGGTGATGTGCAAAATTTGAAAATTATATCCTAAAAGGTGTCAGAGATATGAAGATAAGTATATGCTGATTTAAGCCACTTTTCAATGGCTCTAGAAGGAAAAAATTCACATCGGAACATCGCGTTTCAGGGATCGTATAGAAATTTCGATATATATATATATATTTATATTTGTTTTTGTTTTTTTTTGCTCTCTAGCAATAAGTGTGTGCATTAAATTTATGTATCGTCCCTGGTCATCCTATTTAAAGATATCTAAGGGACGCTTTATGATAAAAGCTTGAAATTTTGAACACCACGTCATTTGTGTATGGGGCACAACTTACTAATTGAGAAAATTGAGAATGTTTTTATACGGGGGTCATATACAAATTTAAAATGCGTAACTGTTTAAAATTTAACAATTTTTTTAATGTTGTCTTTTTCCACCTTATTTTGAACGTTTTTTCAATCTACATTTACCACTTATGTCCAAATAGAGAATTTATCTGCGTTACCGTTATATATATATATATATATATATATATATATATATATATATATATATATATATATATATATATATATATATATATATATATATATATATATATATATATATATATATAAAGATAAACAAAGTTTTCTTTTAATTTTATATGAGCTGCTCCAAAGTAAAGTTGTTTCGATTCGGCATCCCTATGTAGGCTAAAATGCACTGTTAATACTATTTAAAACTTACTGTGGTATTCTAAGAATTGCATAACACTTCTTCCAATGCTTTCAACTCAAAACATAGCTTTTAATGAATAAAATTATGCTCATATATGATGTTTATTCATGAGCTTATGTGTCCTAGTATTACAAATCGCTCATTTTTTTCATATCCATATACTAAAACACTGAAAAATTAAGTGAAAAAGTAAAGTTAAATAGGCTTTCATTTTCGACACGTGCATGATTCAGAATCTTCAGATATAGATATACATTATATTCGCTTCATTAGTTTACACCGTGGAAAGTAAAGTTTGTTACTTTTCGAACAGCACTCATATATATATATATATATATATATACAGGGTTATTCAAAACTTGTCAGAAATGTAAAGATTGATAGAGGTGACCAAGGTGGTTTAGAACACTTATCAATGCAGTGCCGGAAACATTGTATGCATATACCTATACTCTTTGTATACCTATTAATGATGTATTTGGACAAAATCCTTGAGTGTTTGTTTGAATTCTCAATCGAGTTTCATATACATTGAGGTTATATCCGACACTTTCAACAATGAAATGAGATAGAATTTGCAAACTACCAACTTTGGTTAAGCGATTTCTGTGAAAGGTGCATTAGTTTTTTACATATGATGGTTGGAAATTCTACTGTTACTTCAGCATTTCTTCCAAATGGCTGTGTCATTCTGAATTATATTGGTATCCTCTATCAATTGTTACATTTTTATATAAAGTTTTTCTTCCATTTGTTAAAAATCTACTTTTCAGCAGCATAGTTTCGCAATAAATTTCATTAATAAGTATTTATTTTACTGCGCACACTATTTCGCCTATAACTTTTCTTAATGCTATTACCAAATTTAATATTTAAATAGTACGTACTTTTAAATAAAACTATACGCTGCAACTTGAATCCTATCTGAAAAAGTATGCTAATTAAAAATACTATATTATTCATAAAAAAGCCCTAGAAAACCTCATAGAGTTTTTATTACAAACGAATAGATGCATTTCTCATTCTATGCTGAAAAAATGAGCATTTATATTTCAAGAAATATTACTTTCGTATTTATGCCTAGGAAACACATTACATCACCTACCTACTAATCAGGACAACATAAAAATCTTTTTGTTCCAGAATCCTATGGGATTTTGCACAGCGTAATACTGTGTACTTTCATTAACTTTAGCCCCGAAAGCCAGTTTTATGTTAGCTTAGCGCTGCTCGGATAGTACTTTTTGCCAATGTTTGTTTATCGGAAAAAGCAGTTGTACCTTTGCAAAGGGAAACACTGTAACACGTTTATGAAATGCAATTCGATAAATACTATTTCGCAAGGGATGCTTCAGGGTTCAATAGTCAAAAATATAGATAAATAAATAAATAAATGGCGAGCTTACGAAAACAAAAATATTTACAATAATACATTTTATGTAGTTTATTATAGAATTTAATATTTTGAAGCATGGTGTTGAAGCGCAAACTTTTATGTAATAGAAAATATATGAAAAAATATTTAAGCTTAGTAGAGAAATGTAGAACACAACGTTATAATGCCAGAAAATCGAATGCATTTCTTAACTCAGAATGACGACAGCTGTAATGACAAATATAGAATTGAACGAGATAATTGTGCCCACTCTTATTTAAAAACGCTGATTGAAACAATATAATTCTTTTCGTATCTATAACACGAAAAACTGGTGTTATTCAATCATTTACATTTAGAACATGACTCACTTATTTAAGTGGCGTGTTTACTGAAGTATTCATTCTGTTTCTTTTGGCAAAACGCAGATTGATTATCATTAGAAAAAACAGTGGAACTTGTCATTACGTAATTATATTACGTTGTTGTAACGTAATTTGGCTAAATTATTTCACATTGATTTCGCCTTTTTTATTTTTTTTAAATAAAATAAGACTCTAGTTCAATAAATATATGGAAATGGGCTAGAATTATATGTATGGGCTGTAAAGAAGTTAATTATTTAGGCTGTTTTAAATTATTAAGTTGCGTTGTGACACATGAAAATCCAGGTTCGATACACTTAGTTGCAATATAGTAAAAAGACGTTAAATACTTAAAACTATTTTATTGAAAATATACTATTGAAACATAAACTTACGAAGACGGAACATTGAAACATAAACAACGGATGGTGATGGCCCAGCGAAATAAAAAATACGTCATACATGGACAGTGCAATCAAGATGGAATGACTTAAAAATTACGGCAGCACAGAATTATACATTGGCGAGAACAAACACCTGGCTGAGATTAATAATGCCAATTCCAGAGCAACCCTAACAGTTAATCCAATATAATTAAAATGACGTAATCGCGAGCAAATAATTTTAAAAATGAGGCAGGGCAACAAAAATATAACTTACGCCAGCAGAATGCCAAGAAGGGAAACCAAAAAGTACGTCGTTTTTGCAAACTGACGCAATATAATCTATTTTTAGCACAACGACACTAGAATGAAGAGACAGAAAAAAAAAAAAAAAAAAAAAAAAAAACAATAGTGCATACAGGGAAAAGCAAATATACAGATTTAAAAGCCGAAATGGCAGAAAAATGAAAACAGAAGTGATTTAGAATTCTTGATTTTGGATAGATTACATTATAGAAAGCCAAATTAAATGATTATTAAAATTAAATATGTGATCTGCATCACATGGGCTATGTCCTATACTTTGTAACATATTCTTAAATTGCTGTATTTTTCATGAATGGGTGGGCACTTGCTCATCAAGTACTACTAAGAATGTTAATGATTCTAATGATAATCAGATTGATTATCATTAGAAAAAAACAGTGGAACTTGTCATTACGTAAATATATTACGTTGTTGTAACGTAATTTGTCTAAACTATTTCACATTGATTTCGCCTTTTTTATTTTAATAAAATAAGACTACAGTTCAATAAATATACGGTAATGGGCTAGAATTATAAAATAGCAGATTGAAGCAGAATATTATTTTAAGAGAGTGAAGGTATGCTAGAGCTTATTGTTAGGTTTAACTGTCGTTACCACTGCCATTATGAGCGTTCATAAGTGGCAGCCATACAGCAGATATACGTGATAGAAAGTGGCTTGACAACCTAAACATAAGCCACTTCGTTAATTTACTGATTTGTGGCAACATTCACGGGTATAGTTCAGGCGTATCAAAATATCTTTAGTTTTCTTCGAAGCGCTTGCGGTCAGCGCTTTCATTTACTTTTCGTCGTTATTTTTTTAGAAAAACATGTACATAAGTGCTCTGTATATGGATGCAATTTATGATTTGTGAAGTGTTCTGGAATAACATTTATCATGAAAGTGGTTTTCTCTTTAAAAAATACTTTTAAAATGAACATCATTTCAATGTAGCCAAATTCACTAAGCCTTAGTGATATTTTTTTTTATACGCGAAGAGAGTTTGTAATACGTATATTGACAGTAAATTTCATTTCTAGTTCACACATACTACTCGAAAAATATAGCGATATACCACAAGACTAGCCTCCCCCTTCATTTCTATACCGTAAATCACATAGTGTATATTTTACTTTTCCAACGGGTTTTGAGATGCAATGCGCTCTCTAGTATCTTTGTACTATGAGTTGGCACTATACTGGTTTCGCAAGAGGCTAGCTTTAAAAATGTAGAACATAAACAAAATGCTTAGTTCGAATTTTTATTTAGGCACCAGTCTTTAGAAATTTAACTCTTTAAATATTTCAAAATATTTACTTATAAGTTTTCATTATTTAAAAAGAAGTAAATTGCAAATCTTTCAAAATACATGTTTTGAAACATTAATTCAACGTCTTATTATTAGTGATCACTTGATATAGGTAAACATCGAGGGTGTTGGTATAAAATTATTTTAATATTTTTCTAGATTTTTTAACCCAGAAGTTGGATAACTATATTTAATTTTCATGATTTTGTACACAGTAGAATCAATATGGAAAACAACTGCTCTAACTAGAGTATGTGCTGTTTGCGAATATCCGCCAGAACGATAATTTAGACTTGTCCGTCAAAACGATAGTTTTGATGCCTAAATATTATTTATCCGTTATTTCCCTATTAAATATTTAATTACTATTTTAACGTCTATAGATCCTTACAAAATTCTGGTTAGTTAAAATATTTATACAAAAATTTCGATTTGTATAATTCTGTAAAAATTAAAGACCCACTAATCTGCTTTTTTCCCTATTTCTTATTGCACTAAGTAATTGAACAAAAAACTATTATAAATTTTATCTTATATTGAAGCCATGTCAAATTATTTCAAATTAGAAAGTCAAAGGTATATTTTGATTAAAAAAAACATATTTAGCTTTCAATTTCCTTTGTCCTATTAAAAACAATTATTTTCTAAAAATAACCATGATCGAATCGTGGATATCAGATATATCATTACGTCATTCTAGAAACTTAAAACTTTGCATCTTCTATAAGTCGTATAAGTAGAAATAAAAGTAAAAATGTTCCATTCTTCGAAATAATTAGAAAAGTATTCCTGGAGAAATCGTATTAAAACTTGAATTTTAACATCAAAGAAAAAACGGCTACACTCAAATTGATAAGATTTCTTTTATTATTTCTTTCTTTTTGAAAGAGAAGAAGGGTTTATTTATAAGTTATTGAACAGATTTAAAAAATGAAAATAAAACTCTGTAGTTCACATGAAAGTTAGGAGCTGGTAGAATTACATGATTAACATTTCGGACAGCAAATAGCAATCCTCAGATATTTTACTATTTCAAATATATTGTCATATAATAAATATATCAAGAAAAATGTTTTCAAAAATCTACACATCTAACAATAGTCTATTAATTGAGTTTAAAGGACTGAAGTTCCCAATGATTCGAATTTCCAACAAATATAGTCGAAGTGAAATGCCCTCTTGTAGAACATTACATAAGTTTGAAAATATATTCTGCACATTTTAAATGTTGCATAATTGAAAAAAAAACTTCTGTTTTTTATTGCAGTTGGATTTTTCCTTCCTTTGAATTTTATTTTAAACAGTATTTACACTCTTAAAAATTTAGTGCAACTTTTCAGATAAAGAAAACTTGTTTCATTTAGTGCTTCACCTAAGTGTGGTTACACCGGACCAGCAGAAATCGGAACAAGATTTCACCATCGTATGCAGCCAACTTTTCTAGTACCATGTTTCGTTGAAATGTTACAAGAATTTTTTAAGAGTATCTTAAGTAGCAAGGAACGTATAACAAGCAGTATTATGAAAATGCAACCCTCCTGACGATTCTTAATTTTCACGACAATTTTGGTAATGAAATCCTTCTTGCACATTTTAAAACTATAATAATAAAAACAATATCACGAGTGGAAAGATATTGTTTTAAAAATGAGTTTGCTGACTTAACCGCATTCGTATCTTAAGAGATTATTCTTTAAAGTAACATCGTATGGAATGACTACAGTTATATAATCATTCTTATTTCAGTGTTGGAGGTGTCGTGTAAGGTTGGATTGATACATAACTTGATTCTAATGTCCTATACTTTGCAACATATTCTTAAATTGCTGTATTTTTCCTGAATGGGTGGGCACTTGTTCATCAAGTACCACTAAGGCTCGGAACTACTGATCATTTTATTATAAGAGCATCCAATGGGCGAGCAGCGTTACCCCCTATGAAGGGATGGACAAATTAACATCCATGTCCAAGCCAGTATTCGAACCCGAACCCAAGGTTTGATAGAATGGTTCTTAAGACACTACACCACCTGGGCGGGAAAATTGCTGTATACACATTAGAATACGATTTTTTCTATATTTCTTACATCAAAGTTAAGTTTTATTCAATATATAGCTTAAACTAAAATGATTGAATCCGAGGTTAAATTGCCCACATTTCCATGAATGAAACAGACCATTAAGACGTTTCAGAAACATAATCTAAAATGACTGCTACGAAATATATCTACACTCAATCGTGATAACAAATAAAACTCTTTTTTTCTTTTTAAGTAATTAATAAGAAGGATATGTTCTGATTATTGATATTTTAAACGCATTTGATTTTGATTCATTCATATTTATTTTATTTAGAGGATGTTTCATAAAATATGGTAAAACTTTGAGATGTAATAGGACACATCCAAACTAACAACATCTATCGTGGAATTTGTGTATGGAATTAAAACGAAAAATCTCTGGGGAGAGCAGTCGGTGATGTTATTATACCAAGCAAAAAACACACAAAGAACGATTAAGTTACGAAAACTAGTTTAATGTCCTCTGATTGCAATAAGTGTTCAAAGAGAAATGCATCAGTCAGGTTATTTCCCTTGCAGCGGCGGAAACTTTGGGAATGTGTTCTTATGCAGACTCAGTTAGATTTTCATACATAAGATAATTCAGCTTTCTCCATAAAAAGAAATCGATACATGAAAGATCTTGTCAATGCGATGTTGAAGTTATAAAAGTCCACTTCGCCCTATGCATGGATCCAGATTGGTTATGCCTCCATTTTTTTGTAGGAGATAGCTGAAGGCCAATTTGTATGCGACACCCCTTGAATCTGCGTAAATATTTCCACAAAACTTTCTGCCACATCAGCGAAAGTGCGTGGTATATCTATTGTTATTCCAAATGCTTGCCAATCTTTTCTTCGAAGTTGAACTGCGCACTTAACCAGAACAGTCACTGTTTTGAACACTTATCAAATCATATAATTAAACTTGCTTTTGTAAACTTAATCGTTCTTTGATGATTTGCCTTGCATGACAACACTACCTTCGGGTGCCACATAGCGGTTGTGCGTTTTGATCGTCCTTTGTATTCTTTGGTGAAAATTACTTGTTTGGATGAGTACTATCGCCCCTCAAAAATTGTGCATCTTTTATGAAACATCCTGCATACACAAACTCTTCACGAGTTTTCGTTTGAAATTTGAAAGTTATTTCATTTCGTTTCACTAAGTTACTTTTAACCGTTCCGTAAACATGGCGACTGCAAGTGTTCATTTCTGTGAGATCGCAAGGTCTCCTAACGCATCTCACATTTTTATACCATGATTTTTTAGTCCCCTTGTATATACCACAGCTACGTTTCCATTCTTCCCGAAAGTATAAGCACGCCTTTAATGAGACTACACTTCTAATCTGTGCTGACTTTTCACCCTTCATAAACTCCTTACCCTTTATTAAGTTAAAAGGTTTACATTCTGCGAAATTAGAGATCCCTTGGAACCACAAATCCTAAAGTCCCCCTTGTACTTTCCTCTGTCACTTTGACAGGATGCAAATGGAATTTTCATTTATTCGTAATGTGATATACTGGTAGCACAAACCTCAAGGCACATATACTTCAGAATATTTCTTTTAAAAGGGAAACTATCCCTTACGCAAGGGAATAAAAATTCATCAATAAATTTTATGTATTTTGATCTGAAATGTATAGTATAATGTATAGTATTTGAAAAATGAAGTAAGTGTTATATTTAATTTTCTCTTTGCTTCTTTACTTTATATTTCTCATTTTGGTTTTAATATTTTTGAGCTATGTTCTACGTTTTATATACAGCTGATTGAAACACTAAATCTTATGAAAACGTATGCATTAAAATTTTTAATTTAAAAAAATCAGATAATTGTTTATTATTATATGTGCATTTGTCTAGGAAAAGTCTAGAGAGTGTGTACATATGAGCGATAAATACTCAGCAACAGATAATTTGCATTAGTCGGACTTAATGTCTTACAACGTCCTTAAAGTACTTGAAAGACTGTGTAGAAACGTGCTGAACGGCTTCTTTTAGTTGACTACAAATGCTTATGGATTGTAATTCCGTACGAATTGTAAAATACTCATTCCTGTAGCAACTGCGATAACACTTGTGCACATTCATCCTACAAAGTACCTATCCTGTAAATATATTTTTTGATAAAGCGAATTTTATAACCTATCCGTTTGTGAAAATGTCTCATGTTCACAACTACGACCTCAAACACTGTAAATTAATTTTTATTTATACAGCTTAATTCTTTTCAGCCAATTACTGGTTCATTTCTCTACTTAAATGATTCACCTCCATTAAAAAGATTAAGGTTTTCTTTCACTGTACGAATAATAATCCATTATAAACTTTATCAGCTTGAGTCTGATCCTTCATTTATCTGTTAAGAGACAGGGCGATTCAAAATAGATGCTACAGAGATCCTTTAAATAGTTAAGTGACCGAAACGTTCTTTCAATTAGAAAAGTTTGATAAAAATTTAGAGTAGCTTTCTAAAACGGCATTTATTTTATAAAGGGCTGTATAGATATTGGAACATACAAAAATGAAATACAAAATTTAATTTTTATATGTTCCCTAACTACTATTACGGAACATATCAAAATTAAGCAGTTGCAATGATGTTAACTATTAACATTTAGAACTTCATTTCTAAATTAACAAATTTTACCAGCGGTATTACGGTAGAGTTGTTTTGGCGTAACTGTGTTTCCTCCGGTTTTTCAAGTGTGTTAATTGGCCACATCTCACCTTTGTTGAAAGTTAGCTTTTCGTACTTAAAATTCCGCAGTAAATCTAGAACAATGTCTAAATCGTTCCATGTTTTAAAATTTACATAACCCAGCAAACACACAGGTTCTCTGAACGTCTATTAACGTTCAGAAAATGTTCTCTGAATGTTAATAGACGTTCAGAGAACCTGTGAGTTTTTGCTGGGAACAGTTTACAAAAACCAATACAATATTTAAAACCCAATTGCATTTTCAGAAAAAATCGCGATTTTTATGTTTCGTTGTATATTCATAACAATTTTGGCGAAACATTACTTTATAAACAATTTTGTATTTTTAATTCTCTGCAAGAAGTAATGGAAGTATTGTTATCGAGAAAAATTATTGTATTCAAATTTTGACGAAAAAAATCGAAAAATAAATGAAGAATTTATCACTCCGAAATCTATTTTAGCAACTTAATATATCCATATGTATTTACGTATGGACTTATTCCAGTACGATTTGTGTTGACGACCTTGAATCCATTTTGTTTGGTTTTGTGGCGACGTGTGTAAGAACACTTATATGTAATTCGCATCGCTGAAAAACAATGATTCGTAGAATGATGAAAATTTACATTTAAGAGTTTTGTGAAACATCTTTTGATGCACCTCCCAGCTCGGTAGTTGTTTTGCAGGGTGACCGAAAATAATTTCAACACAATACAGTCTATGGCCTACTTCAATGCATTAAAAATCTGAAAACAATCATTGTTTGGGCCATACCAACATCGAGTTTTGGCGGAATATAGCCAAATTCGGAAATAAAATAACTTTATAAAACTCAATCTAGCTTGGTGTTAATAATTTCACTTGGCTGAAAATCCCCAAACTCAAAAATTGCAGAAATATTGACAGTTTATGCACAGTCCTAATACATTAACAATCTGTAGATTGCCAGTGTTTGCGTCATGAACAAAATCTCATCAACTGCCGTCAATCTTGGATAGTTTTAGCGAAATATAGCCAAATTTGGTTACGAAAAGAAGTTTCTAAATCTCAATCTAAGTTGGTGTTAATACTTATAGGTGGATCGAAATCACCAAATTTACAAATTGCAGAAGAATTGTACTTCAGCTTTATATGAAATAAGTTTGAATAAAGGGCATAATTTGTATATAATTTATCAGACGTAAAAGAAATTCATATGGCGTCCACATCAGATTTTTTCAGTAAGTTTGATGTTTGAAGCTATTTAATGCCATGTGACTGAACAATATATTGATAATTTAAAATTACCGTATCAGAGTCACAAAATAATTAACATTGCACGTCAACTCCAACAGACGCAGCGCAACATAAAAACAACATCCCTGACATCTCAAAAACTAAATAGAAAATTTAACACGTTAAAATAATATTAATCTAATTTAAACTTTTCTCATAAGTATTCTGCACATCTCGTCTCTTAATGACTCGAACGTATCCGAAAATCAATAAGGAACGTTGTTTTCGGTCGCAGAGGAAATTATTTTATTAAAACTAAAATGCAAAATATTCTGTGTAGTGAAATGTTTTGAGATCAATTAATTACGCTTCCTTCCTGAAGAAAATCGAATTTCTTTCCTTTGTTTCACGGAGTAAGGTCGACATTGTATGCATGGAATGGTTAATCAATGTAGCAAAAGCATACGAGTGGTCTTTTTTTTTACTTTCCAGCGGAATAATTTAGAATATGGGGCTTCCATTCATGCATTGTATAAATAAAAATGCTGATAAATTGTTTTTGATTGACTTCCTGCTATGTTACACGTCCATAAAATAATCAAAACAGATAGCTGGTAAAAAGACATGCTGTACGTCATTTTGTATAATCAATGGTTTGTAAAAGTTGTTGTTTTTTTTTTTTTTTTACGTTCATACCTTCGGTAAGAATATTATTTAAATTGAGCGGAATTGTTAGATGAATTTTGTAGGAATTTATATAAACAGATACAAAAAATCTATCCTGCATCACTAAAACATTTTATTTTATGTATTATATTTAATTATACATGATAGATTAAATTCATATTGGTAAAAAAAAATTCTAGAATGTTTGTACTTTTAACTAAGTGACTAGTAATTTTAACAAAAGTAAAGTACAACTACTTAAATTATCTATTAATACTTTTACTGGGCATATAGGAGTAACTTTGTATTTTATAGCAAAATTTATTTAAAAAAAACAGAATCACACAAAGTTTTAAAAATTTTAACAATAACAGCACATTTCTATTTCGTGTTTTACTCCACATAAGAATAAGTATACTGTCACATGGACATAATATAACATGGAATATATAAATAACTGTATTGAATTCCTGAATGTTTATCTTAAAACAATGTTGAGGAATTTCTAGAGACTCAATAAATATAACGAAGAAGAACAAAATAATAATAATAATAATAATAAATATTTATATTAAATAGTTCAAAGCGTAATAAAAAATGTATTCTTAAAATACAAAAAAAAAATGTATAATCTATAGAAATACACTGACATTTTCTACGAGAGTTAGGAATAGAAATATCTTTCTACTATGCTCCCTTTTTCTTAAGCTGAACATTAAAAATGTAAATAAATATGTATTTAATATTTTCAATAGCGCATTTATTATTCTAACAGTAAAATCTCAATGTTTTTTCAACAAATTTATCTTAAACGCATGTGCCGGATTTCGATATAAATTCGGAAAGAAAAATTGTATATATGATTTTAAAAAAAAATACGCCAGAAATTTCAAGAAATATCTTTAAATTCTCGGATCACGCATTTTGGAAAATTCGGAAAATATTTAAAAATAAATGTATTTCTTTGTGCTTAAAATGAAACATCAAATGCCATTTCTAGTATATTGCTGTTTTGCGATGATAAAATGCTATTTTGTAGTGAAATATGTTTAGTAAGCATATTTTTAGTTTGCAAAGTAAGCTTTAAGTATTAGTATTGTGTTCATGATGGTGTATAATGCAAATAAAATAATTTATACTAAGAATATTGATTATTTATATTATATTTTCTTTCAGTATATTGATAGTGAAATATAGAGAAAGCTATTATGTACGAATGTGTTTGCCAATTACGGTAAAATGACGAGTATAGCTCATCATTGGTTTTTCATGCTATCATGACGAGTTGTACTCTTTATTTAATTCACTGCGTTCCATAAACAGTCATTTTTGAAACACAGAATATATCAACATTTTTCAGCTTGACATATGAGAGTGTTATTCATTCGAAAAAATATATTTAAAAAATATAATGTTGAGAAACAGTAGTTATTTTTAATTTTAGTGCCATACATCACAATGACGAGTTCTGTTCATCATGAAGTCTCCAAAGAAAAAAAAATCACCTCTTGAAGAAGAGAAAATCACACCGAATGATCGTGTTAAAGTGATCGCGTAATAATTACAACAGAAAAAAAACATTAACACTGGAGCTTTAAACGTTCACATTCGAATCCATGTTCAGCCTCCGATCATCTCTTTTTAAAGATTTCTAAGAGAAGTTTTATGACGAAAGGATGGAATTTTCTATATCACCTCAATAATCCATCAGGAACATTTTACTAACTGAGATTTTTTCTCTACAGGGGCTATATATAAATTTAAGTGTAACTTTTTGAAAATTAATGAAAGGAATTTTTTCTTAGTATTTTTTCTCTACGTTATTTTGAACATTTTTCAACTTGCATTGCCCACTTATCTCTAATATGTGTAGAATTTAAGCATCTTGCCACCGTTTTAGGATACCATGCATATTAGTGCTTTAATAATATGATACTTGAAGTCAGTTCCATTATTTAAGTTTTCAAGTATGTCTATTTTCTATGGGGAAATTAGCTAGATTTTAAATTTTAACTATTTTAATATCTTTTTGGGATTACCCTAAAGTTTACATTCTGTTTAAGTCGTTGCAAACTCATCTGAATAACTTATAATTAATGTTCACTACAAGAATCAGGCATTTGCGGAAAGCCATAAAATATGCAGATGTAGTGGCTAAAAATTAAATACATTTTCTTGGATACTACATTTTTGGCTTTTGCACTGTATAAACTTTTAACTTTCATTCACTATTTTGTTAATTTTCAACAAATAGCTCTTTACCATATCCATTTTTGGAACCTGTTTATCACAATTTGACTAATTATTATTCATTTGAGGAAAGAAAAAGAAATGAGTAGTTCTATGTTGTTTTAATATTTTCCTTTTCATATGAAAAATAAAAATATTAAATAGTTGATGTAGTCCAAATCGTATTACAAGAAACAAAATTCGGTTATTAGATCTCGAATTTTCTGCTCTTATTAAAATTCTAATTATCACGCATAATGCGAACTTCCTCGTTGATTAATGAGAATGCAGTTCTCATGCGGTCAATTTGCCACACTGCAGTGGCGTTCATTCGTATGGTTATTTCATTACTTTAACTTTACTTATAATAGGCAATTATTGTTGTAAGCAATTGAATTAATAATTCATCTCTTGAAGTGTCTCTCTGCGAATTCGTACATTTTTAGAAGGCTATTTAATTTACTACTGCGAACGAGTGTCAGTTATGAGCAGTAAAGAGTTCAATATTATTATAAAGTTATGGGACGATATTATTATGCCACTTGTATATTTCTCGTTAAAATGCAAGTAGAATAATAATTGCTAGTTGATGGATGTTTTAAGTAGATAAATCTGTTCACTTGCCTGTTTTGTAGATCATTAAGGGTCATATTGTGTATTTATCATCCAGAATGAATATTGTAGCACAATTTGAGCATACGTGAGATTTGGAATTTTTTTAAATAAAACGTATATGTTTAAAAAGCACAAAAGAACACTGTGGAGTGGATTTTTTTTCCCCTGAGTTTTTAACAAAGAAATTTGACTATGAAATTTTCTGTATTAGAATAAGATGCATTGCTGAAGTGGACTGATTCCCCGAACATTCAGCTATAGATTGTTTTCTAGAGACAGTTCGTGTGCCAGTTGGCTATAACTGTATTTTGTGTTCACAGATTTCTGTTTTGAAACTTTCCTTTGATTCGTTCCTGTGAGTGAGAGAACGCATAAGAATTTTCCTTAATACCAGTTGTCTTTACAACCTTTTTGGGTTTTGTATGATCCTCAAATGTACGCACTTTACATTTTTGATGCGTTGAATTAGAAAAAAAAATAAGTAAAAATAAATAAATAAATAAATAACAGTAGAATCTTTTTTACTCTGAAGATTAAAAACCAAAATAATGAAAAACTGTTCCAGCAAAGCCATGCTATAAAGAAACGGAAGTTCCGACAAGAATAAAATTTAAGTGAAAAATATTGATATATTAATTTGGAAAGTAATGAAAACGTTTAAAATTTCAAAATATTTTAAAAAAGGATTCCAAACCAGCAATTTTAGTCATATTTATATAGGGTAATTCCGGGACTTAAGCCGCACAGTTTTTTGAATTTTTGAAAAAAAATCCCGGGCTACACATACAATAAAATAAATCATGCTAGGTTATTTAATGTAGAATATAAAACATGTATACTGCGTCAAAAAATATAAAAAAAATAATTAAATATTTTTAACAATTTTTAATAAACATTGCACTGCGATAGACATCTCTCTTGTGGAGGAGTTATGTCTCTCTTGTCATAAGAACTTAATGACATAATAAATTAAAAAAAATATTATTACTTACGTAATGACAAAAATAAACTAAATGAGTGAAAAAAGACGTATTAGTAGGTTTAAATAAATAAGAGTCTGCTGATTTATAGTTCAGTACTTAAATTAAAAACTTATTTTATAAAATTGAATTTTATTGTTATTTCATCAACAACGAAGCATCGGTGTATTTGAGGGGGGGGAGTAAACTAGTGTTTATTTTGTTTTATTTGGTTTAACATTGTTTTATTCTTTAATTTTTACATTGTTTTTTCATTAAAAAATATCAGCGTTTCAAATAAAATATCTAAACAAATTTAAAATTTATCTGATTTTCAAAAATAACATTGTTTCGAAGCCAGAACGTAAAAATGCAAAATTATTAGTTGCAATTAATGGCTAGTAACATGCCCAATTCGGTGAGCCTGCGCAAAAACTAAAAAGGAGAAAAGGTCAATAATACTTAATTAAATCCAGAAAATATATTCCAGTAACATAAATTCGGCATGTATCCCATTTTCTACTGTACATACATAACACATCTCAGTTGCCAGTCTTCACAACAGAAAGTCGCGTAACCATTTACACAGTGCTCTATACAAATGCTATACTTAGTTTTGACTTCTAAATCATGCATGGGTTTAGTAATTAGCGTAAAAACACACTTAAACGCAACGTGTTTAAAGGTTTGGGTAGTGAAATCATGCTTTTATCTCAAAATAAAGATTGCATAGTTACAGCTAAAGCACTGACGGGGGCTCCAGCTATACATTAGTTAAGGAAATCTCACTGGACACCTATATTGCGCATGTGACTGTTATCTATCGACAATGACAAGAAATACGGGGGTGTGGCATCAGTCCCGGATGCGCCGACTCATCTGGAATCACCCTAATTAAAGTCATAACTTTCAAAGTTCTATAGAGAGTAACGATGAAAAAAATCTAATGTTAATAAAAATCTTCTAAAAATAAGACCTCTGAAATTTATAGCTTAACGAATGCTTACAGAAAACTTTATTAATAAGAATATAGGTATCGAATGTTTTAAAATATTTTGAATACTTACAGATTTTCACATCTTTCAAAATTGAAATATATACTTCTATTTTCCACGTAAATTTTCTCCGTACGGCGGAACTTTTGGAAGGCGAATGCCCATTCCATTAGATGGAATTCAAATATATATATATATATATATATATAGAATATAGAATAGCTAACTTACGTAATGTGGAATCCCAAGAAAATCCATTGATAAAGTGAAAAAAAATAAAAAAAGCAGATAGCACATGTTGCCAATTAACGAGCTTATACCGAAAAAAGTGTATAAATATAGCCTTCAAAGCCAATGAAAGAGTGGATAATTTGGATATAACGCGCCAAATGAGACCAGGTGGGCTTTAAGCCTAACCACATGTATCCACATGATTCGGATGTGGAATAGAAAATTGAAATGATGTACTCTATCGTCAGGCGCCACCGCAGACACATTTCAATTTAATCGAAAAAAACAATAATATCTAGGTTTCTGCAAGTTACCTGACCAAAATTAGGGTCATTTTGTAACCTAGGGGCGCGACCATAGCTATTAGAAATAAACAACGAGGTAGTGAACCAGACAAGAAGATCGAAGCTCAGTTTTGGAGGTTATATATATGTATATATATTAATCACACAGGAATTTGAAATCTTTAGGTAAATTTATTAAAATATATAATTTAATGCAACATTTCTGTCTCGAACTGAATCTGACAAAAATATACTTAAAACATTTCTTTGATTTAAGTGTTGTTAACAGTTCTGCATTTTAGCGCAGTCATAAATATGTATGCTAAAGCCTCTTAAAATTACTATTTCCGTCATTATATATATATATATAATATTTATGATAAAATTGAATACTAAACATGCATTAATTAAAGATAATTTTCTGTTCCGTCAATCTGCACTCAAAGACATCCATTGTTAAACTCACATAAAGGGCACAAATAATGAAGCGTTTACATTAACTGAGAAAGGAAACTGTGTGTGATTACACTTTCTAAATAAACTTGAGACGGGAAATTGGTTTGCTCAAGCTATTTACTGTATAGATGTTACGTGTTTTTGTTTTTGGAGCTAGACAGTACTTACTCTTCCGCTCCTAGTTATCGCTTTAGAAAAATGATATATTATATGCTGCAAGATACAAAGTTTCAGTAAGATTTACATTTTCCAAGGTTATTCACGATTGACAGAATTTATTTTAAATTTAATTATTAGAAAATTTTAGTTGTTAACGTCAAGACCAATAAAAGTATTTGTAACATTTAAAATTTGAGACACAGACTCATTTCTCGTTTTCAGAAAAGGAGTATATTTAGAACTTTTTGTTTAATATCGGACATATTTTAAAAAATTATATTTTAAATATATTAAATAATTAATATATATATGGTAATTTCCAAACATAAGCTGGCAATTGACTTTAATTTGTCAGAAAAAAATGGAAAGGTCCAGCTTAAAATTCTCTTGCTTAAAATTAACAACATAAAAAAACTAAACAGATATTTCGTTATTTTTGGTCATTAATGTGCACGAAAAGCACCAAGTGTAAAATACAGAAAAGCAATATGCACACTTTTAGATCTATTTTCTTGATAAAAAATGTGTAAATGTGTTTAACTTTACAGCTTTGGTTTACATTTTACAAATTTTCTATACAAAATGTGACTTTTATCCATCCATAAAGTTATTTTGATTTCTAAAAAAAATCACTCATTACATCCATTATACTTAGTTACTTTATTAGTTTGCGACTGAGTAAAATTACTTTTAACATGTCTCTAATCAGGGGTTATGAAAGGAAAATCGCATGCGAGAATGATGTTATTGAAAAAATATATATCTAATGCTTTAAGTGTTATTAACACATTTAGCAAATAAGCTAATACATGTCCTTTTAAACCTAGGTATCAAAACCAATATAAGATTAACCCCATTACTTTAGCATTAAAGATGCTGAACTTATAATCTTTTATTCTCACATTACCGAACTACAGTTTTTACTCATAGGGTGATAACGATCAAATTACAGTGAATGTACTAAAGTGGAATAATGGATTACACTTGAAAGTCGTCGTTTTGGGTCATGAGAATTTTATGACCTACGAATGCACGTCATGATGCGCAAAGAATTTATCAAGTCAGTGGTCAAGATCGTTTTCCTAAAGGAGGAATGCCAGGAAGTATTTGGACCTGATTTCATAGCTTTCGTTTTCTATCCAAAACATTAGTTATCAATAAGACACCATCCTTCCTTGAATAGCATGTAGTAACAGCTAAAGATATGGCGATATTTTACACCTACAGCAGTGCGAATACCTACCCATTTAGATTAAATACTAACGTGGCTACGTGAACTGCTCCCTTAAGTATTAGAATTCAAGAAAATGTGGAATTAAAGTTTAGAGAAGGTCAGCAAAGTCTATATGAGTAACGGGGCATATTCAACCAAAGCGGTACATTCAAACAAGTTTACCTTTAACCAAGACCTTTAAACGTGTTCAATAAATTGATATACACGGTTTCCAGCAATTAACCAACAATTTGAATTGCCTAGTAAAGACTATGAGAAGAGATGAAAGAAAAATATTTACTTCACTTACAAGTACACTTATTCCGATTTAATGCACAGGAGTTTCGAAGTGCTTCCCATTTCTTGCAACAATTTGGCGAAACCTAAGATCAAAGTTACCCAAAACTGAACGAATGTTCTCAGTGTGATGGCCGACATTTCAGCAAAATATGAAAATACTCTGTTCGATGATCAAATTTGGCATCTTACTACTGCGATCTGCTTGCAAAGACGCGAACTTTTACTGAAAACTGCTTGCAACTTCCTGTCTGTCTGATACTGCATCACAGCACGAATTGGAAACTTGTATTGATTCAAACTCTTTCAAACTAGTTTCTTAAATTGAAAACCGCGAAGTGTTGCGTCACCAAATGCTACATCAGTATCACGTCCCAGAAAAAAGTTATTGCAGTTTCAAATTTTCGGTTAATTACTGGGCAGCCTGTATCATTACAATGTTCTAAAAATTTCAATATTTTTATATAAACGATTTGAATAAAATAAAATTTTAAATAAAGAAGCAATTTTTTTAGTTCATTCATCAGCTTATAAAACTAATGTGCAACATTATGCAGAGTAGTATTCTTGGAAAAATTTTGAAAAACGGGTCAAA
The DNA here is from genome assembly GCA_038373885.1 of Cheiracanthium punctorium. Taxonomy (NCBI): domain Eukaryota; kingdom Metazoa; phylum Arthropoda; class Arachnida; order Araneae; family Cheiracanthiidae; genus Cheiracanthium; species Cheiracanthium punctorium. The sequence continues at coordinate 82,836 of JAWZYV010013518.1, forward strand.
TTAAAAGAAAAATATTTAAATAGCTAAAAATACATGGGTAAATGCGAATTATCAACTTTCTGTACAAAATCCATAATGCACTTGTTTACTTCAGGATTATATCATTCAGGAGAAAAAAAAGTATCATTTACAAATTTCTTAAACTAATATTGCATTGTCATATCCAAATAACTAAATTTTCCTCTGAGATTCAGCACCTTGACTACAAATAGATGCTAAACTGGATTGCTGTCTTGGTATTAGTCCACATTGTGATATTTTCAGCCGTCTGGGTGTGGTTAAAATCTCCTAAAAGGAGGCAAAATGGCAGAGGGTCGTGTTTCTTTTAAACCACTCAACTACTTTTTACAAACAGTATTTTTAAACTTAGTAGTAATTTTTGTGTTAAATATTTATGTGGATGCTCTTTAAAAATTATTCGCAGAAAATACTATCTTCAATAGGATGTTAAATAGATTCCATACATGTTGTCAGCTATGGATTTATTTCTTCCACCTTTTTTACTATTTTAGCCTAAAATCTGATCAAGACAGCAATTCAGCTTAACATAGGGTATTTTTCTGCACGGGGCAAAAATCAGAATGTGTTTTTTTTATTATTTAGAAATATCAATTATCTACACTGTTTTTTTCACACGTTCCCTAAATTTCAGTGGTTTTGAAAACAAAGAATCCTGGATGTGCGATTGTCAGTTTTCTTACTATGAGGTAAATGACTTTTATGCGTATTTGGACGTAGTTTTTAAAAATTTTTGACTTATGTTTCAAGTAATACGACTTCTGACCTAAACCGCAGGAAAGCAGTTTTCATATCTTCATCAAATGGGGCAAGAATCCGCATGTATGGTGAAGTAAAAATCCCAGTGAGAATCTTGCCCTTAATGCTTTGGGGTTGCCATAGTTTCATTTGCTTGATATTCGAATGTCGTGTCAAGTCCCGAACCTTCCAATAACCATCATATTGTTCTAAGTTCTGGGCCTTGTACTGATGATGTCCATCAAGGACTGCAAAAGCTCTCCCCGAAATGCCTGGCCCCATGTCTGGCCACTGCCAGGCATTTCTGGGATTAATGCAAGTGGGGCAAATTTGCATTAATCCGCCACTGCGGATGCATGCAAGTTTGTCGGGTTTTCGTTAGTTAGAAGATTGACATATGCATCCATTTTATGGAAGTAAAATAGGATCTCTTAGATTAATTTCTTTTTTTCTCGGGGAAGGGGGGCGGTCGCCCCTTCCGCCACCCCCCTTTAATCCACCCTTGATGCCTGGGGCATGTAAAAGTTTCAGCCAGGCATGTATTTTATTCTATTTTTATTATTTTATCTCTGATTCGTTTTGCGAGTGCAACATTTAAGTTCACATCAGTTCCTTTTAACAATATGATAAATTTTTCTACGCCCTTAGAGATTTGAGTACCTTTCAGTTCTTTAACAGGCAACTGTTCCTCTATTTTGTAAGTTTATCTAATTGAATTTAACCAACAGTGTTTTTTTTTTCTTCTTGTCTATCTGTTTTTCGGTAAAATTAGTTTACAATGCATACTTCAGAGATAGTTATCACATTAAATTAAAATTTGGCATGAACTTCATAGCAAAACAAAAGGAAAATTTAATTATACTTCATCGGTATTGTAGGTGCTGATAGCAGTCAACCTCAGAACCCGACAAATAATAATTCTGCAGCAAAGACAACACTGCAAGTACGTTTCATTTTGAGTTTTGTGCCATATCCACCACCGCGGACCTTTCATTAGATGGGGCAAAAAACCGAAAATATCTCGTTAAATAAAGTCTGTAACAGTCACTCCCAGTTTTTATGTATTATATTTTAGTTAAAAGTAATCTTTGATGATGGCAGGTATAGGTCTAAGCAATATTTTCATAAAAAGTTTAGGTTCATAACTAGTTGCAATTTTTCAGAAATAAGTTGTAATTCAAAACTGGGGATCTTTGCCCCCACTTACCCTATGTGTCAATGGTTTAATCGATATGTTCAAGATGCATTTTTGATTGAAGACGCATTATTAAACCAATAAATTTGGTCTTAAAGTTGTTCCTTATAAAAAGAAAAAAAAACTGTAGGTGTCACTGGATTTTTGGAAAATTTAAAAACATATCAATTATGTTAAATTACTTAAATTAATAATTAATTAAAAATCTGTTCAAAACTCGCAAGATTCTTAAAATAACAACCTTAACATTACTTAACGAAATTCATTATGCACTTATATTAACATTAAACCTATCTCTCTTGCAACTTTCAGAAAAAAATATCAAACCGAAAAAATCACCTTAATAAATAGGACGGAAGCTTTTCAGTTTAAATAAATATTGAAAGACACAGCATGATCTCTGAGTATTAAAAAATTGTTATAGATTCACGGTTTAGAATTGTCGTTAATGGAACTGGTAAAAAGAGAGACTTAAATTTTTTTAAGTTCCTTAGAGAGTTGAATTCATTAAAAAACTTTAAAAATTGCATAATTTGTTTTAAATAACAACCTTAATACTTAAACGAAATTTTATAGATTATTCTTATGTAGATACACTATACACTTCCCATGGAAAGGAGATAATAAATTTTTGCACGAATCCAACAGGCTGTGCATTTCTTTCACTTATAAATATTACACAATAACAATTTATAAATATTTCATAGTTCTGAAATCATTCACGACAAAACAAAAACTCAAGCATCTCATATTTTTGAAACACTTCCGAGGATAGCTGCCGAACCGAGATGCCGTTGCATAATAAAAATACGAATATTTTTCAACGAGTAATAAAATACCGAGTGTTTTGTTGAAGTGGGTCTCATAAAAGAGAAAAATGTGCTAAAGTGAGATATCTTTTATGTTCATGAGAGCAATACATATTTAACTATTTACTGTGAAGTTCTGCGCTCTTTCTGTCTCTACTTTACCTCTCATGTATATTTCACGAAGAATTTTCAAAATTTTGAACAAAAGTATTTTTAAGAGCTTCAAAGATTTTCTTTCTTTTTGAATGGATCAGAAAACTTTTTGAGTACTCGAATTCAAATTGTCTGCATGCAAACAATTCCTTTGTTAAAAATCATGATTATTTAGAGTTATATTGATTTGAGAAAAGCATGACAAAACTATTAAAACTTGCAGTCCCACTAAATTTTATTTTCAGGAGTACTTTTGAAATCTTAGAGTAATATTCACATTTTTTTAGTAACGGTAATGTTACAAATACGTTATTCATTACTCTTCTTTTTGTATGTTTATGTGGCTATTCATAATTACGTCTAAACTTTATGAGAATAAGGAAAAGTAATGCTTTTCATTTGGGGCAATATTTAATCCGCTTTTAAAAGTATTTAATTTCCAGCTACATATGTTTGCTATTCTTAAACAGTTAATAGATGAAGTTTTCTTGTTTGGCATTGTTATTAATTTTTCCTCAAATAATTTATAAATATTTTTAGATATCAAACTGAAGCGAGTAAGGACATTCGTCCCCAGCTAAAAAAGTAAACATGATTAATCACTGAAAAATGTTAGGGAATTTAAAATGCTAATATGAATTTTAATGTTTCTTGTACTATTTCTTAGTGGTGAGATCTCATATATATATATTTATTTATAAAATATGCATTTGAAAATAATGACTTTTAGAAATGCATATAGTTGTTAAGGTGTTTTGAAACATGATTTAAACATAAAAAATTGTTAAAATATCAATAAACGTAGTTTCGATTAAGTAACGGTTCTACAAAACATTTAGAAAAACACGTTAAGCCTAACCAGGAATTCTCTGAACTCCACCTATTACAATATTTCCAGCAATAGAAACGTATTACATAGTTATAATATATATGTATTTACATTACATATATATTTATTTATAAATTATATATTATATATATAATTTTTTTTTGGTAAAATGCTTTATAAAATTGAAGCTTTGTCTTAATACGCATTCTCAATGCTTTGAAAAAGTGACCTCGGGTCATTTAACTTCAAAGCCTTTAGTACACCACCATTAATTATTCATCATGAATAGTTTAGCATTTCCTTTTGCTGTTGATTTTCCTTTGAACATTAAAATGTAAGCTGGAAGTCTCGATTTTTCCTTTACCATGCTAGCATCTGATTAGAAAAGGATGGTTGATTTTTTAACACTTTCCAACAAGGTTGAAAAGTATTTATGATTTCGGTTTGTCTGTCTGTCCGTCCGTTCGTCCGTGCTCTAACTCGCTTAAATATGCATCGATATCTACGAAATTTGAATATGTTATTCATATCTACTGTACCATGTACCCTATTGAAAATGGTATATGTAGCATATATAGTTTTTCTACAGGAGCACTCAAAATATTCCCAATACATTGCGGTCTATGAAAAGTTATTCTTTCAAGTGTATCATCCTACTATATACAGTTACGCTGATCCCTGACATCAAGATAAAACTTTTTCCGCCGTTACTGCAAAAAGATTACAAAGTCAACACAAAAAGCCTAATAACTTCTTCACCGTTTGTACGATCCGCTTGAATTTTTTTATGATCATGTATAAAAATATAGAAAACAATCTGCGCTACTTTAAAAATCTAAAAATCCACCCGTTCCCTCCTTTTGAAGCGATTTTTCGCTATTTTCAGCACCATTTTATTTCCGAGAGTCAAAAAAGTAAATCATTTGCGTGACAAAATTAGCCTTTTCAAGTGAATATGACGTCATACAATTGGGATTCAAATTCGTTTAAAAAAGATTTTTCCAGATTACACAGTTTATTATCATTTTTTATTTTCACAAATAAATCGTTTGCATGGACATGAGAATAGAATGCGTACACAAAAAGAAATCTTTCATTGTGAGAAGATTCCGCGAGTTTCCAGAACAGCATGAAATTTAATTTGGATATTTAATAAAAAATGAATATGAACTTATTTATTTTAGGTGGATGAAAATTAAATATTTTGAATGTAGACAAATTTTCGTCAACTGCTTTTTCTAGCTGCAATATTCATTGCCTCCACAACGGTCTTTGACTTCTAGTTTTAGAGATATTCTGCTAATTCAAATGAAACAAACCTGATATATATTATTAAGAATTACAAGATGCAGCTAGCTTTCCATCGAAAGTAGTGTTTGTATAGTTAATAGTTTTTCTACAGAATCACTCAAAATAATATCAATACAATACGGACAGTGACAGTTTAGAGACAGGCATCTTTTTAAAGTATACAATACTATCACATAATACTGTCTAAAGCATATAATACTTATCTCCAAAATGTCGTCAGTTTTAAGAAAAATACATCGCCAAATTTTTCGAAAAAATATTTTTGTGTTGGAAAGTCTTTTATAATCCATGCGTTTTGCATGTTTTATCTTTCTTGTTTTTTCTGACCCAACGCTTAAATTGCCAATTTAATGGAACTTTGATAATGCTGGGTACAACAAAATTTATCTGTATTGAAAGACTCTAAAAAAACTACTTTCCAGTCTTAAAGGAACATGGCAACGTTCAAATAGCAAATCTTATAAATAAAAATGAAATTCTGTTTGTTTGTTTGTTTGTTTGTTTGTTTGTGGATTTGAGTTGTATACAAATCCACAAAAATGGACCTATCAGCCTGAAATTTTGCACAGATATGTAAAATAATATAATAGAATAAATCATAGTCCACTTTAAAACTTTGAAAGTCCACCCGTTCCCGGAATTTAAGAGATTTTTTATGTTCTCCACGCAAAAAGCTTTCCGTAATTGTAACCTCTGTAGTGAAAAAAGTGTGAAATAAGGATCGTGGTTGCCATGTGTGGCGATTTTGCCGAATAAGATGTTTTAAATTCTCAAAGTAAAAATAGAATAATAATAATGATTTTTTTTGTTAGTTTATATTCGTAAGGTTATATTTTTTTTAATTATAATATCGTGTGCATGGGAAATCGGAGCAGGAATGAAATGTTTTATACGCAAAACAATAAGAATTGAAGATTTCCGAGGATAATATGCTAAAATTTTTTAGTTTGGCGAAAAAATAAAATGGCTCAAATATCGAGAAAGTGAGTTCTAGCGGTTTGCACAGTTTCCGGCTTGACGAATTTACTGAGAGCTTAAGGAAACGGATTTTTGAAAACAAGTACAAAGGTTTTATTAGAATACAGCGTTAAATTTTAATGATCCCTGCGAAAATAATGCAGTTATTAAGGGATTTCAAGCGATCTATCTTCAGCATTCTCGCGATTTTGAGCAGGATTCTAACGCTTGGCGCTATTTATCGTAATTTAATCGTCTGCTATTTGGGTTATGAATACACCTGCGTATAAGTTTTTGAAATTTTCATTCAGTTGGAATTGTGCATTTTTCTGAGCAGCTTTTCTGCATCTAATGTATTACATCCAGAAAAAAGGATGTTAGAAATATCAATTTTAATTTTGTTTAATCACACTCATGAATAATGATACACTTTCCAACTTAATGAAAGAAGGAACGAAAATAGGGAAGACCCATGGATTATAACTCTTTTTATATATAGCACTTCAGTGCGTATTTAAAAATCTGAAAGTGTGTCAGATTTTCTATGATTCTAGCGCTTGGCGCAATTTAATGAGAGGGTATTTTTAAAAACAAGCGTAGGTTATCTTATAAATAAAAATGAAATTCTGTTTGTCAATTTGTTGATTTGGGTAGTATACAATTCCACAAAAATGGACCTGTCAGCCTGAAATTTTACACAGATATGTAAAATAATATAGAATAAATGATAGTCCACTTTAAAACTTTGGAACTCCACTTAAAAACGTTTTCCTCCTGAAGGGCTCCCTTAATTTCCGTTCCCGGAATTTAAGAGATTTTTTATGTTCTCCACGCAGAAACCTTTACGTAATATTAACCCCTATAGTGAAAAAAGTGTGTGAAATAAGCATCTTGGTTGCCATGTGTGGCGATTTTGCCGAATAAAATTTTTTTAATTCTTAAAGTAAAAATAAAAGAATAATAATGATTTTTTTAGTTTATTTTTTTAGGTTATTTTTTTTAATTATAATATCAAGTGCGCATAAGAAATGAGAGCAGGAATGAAATGTTTTATACGCAAAACAATGAGGATCGAAGATATCCGAGACTAATATGTAATTTTTTTTAGTTTGGCGAAAAATAAAATGTCTGATAGGCCGATTTTTAGAGTGTGAGTTCTAGCGGTTTGCACAGTTTTAGGCTTTTTGGCTCAATTTACTGAGAGCTTAAGGGAATAGCATTTTTGAAAACAAGTGTATAGGTTTTCTTAGAATACAGCATTAAATTTTAACTATCCGTGCAGAAATAATGCAGTTAATAGGGCATTTCAAGCGATGTAGCTTCAGAATTCTCGCCAATTGAGTACATTGATTTAACTTGGGGGAAACCCGCCAAATTTCAGAAAATTGAAATCTTCGCATTTAGTACATCGAGGTAACGATGAATAAAACATGTTATAGTTGATAATTTAAAAAATGCGGCTGTATTAAGGGATTCCACTTTTCAAATAAATGCCTGGCGGTCGAACCATTTCCCATTTTGATTGCTGCTAAGTCAATGCTTCGAATGATTCCCTGAAAAAACTCTTGCAAAATGGCGTATGCTGGCACTTTGGCGAGGCTTAGATTTGAAACTGGATTATACGTATAATAAGACTGGTTATAGATAAAAATGAATGTTGGTATGTTTGTAGGAGGTTGAAAACTCCAGCACCGTTTCACCGATCACCATGAAATTTGGTTCACCTAAGTCTTTTATCATGGAGAAGGTTTTTATGCTATCCGTTTTCCTCTAACTTTTCACTAGGTGGCGCAGCAGAACGTCGAATTCTATTCCGTTTAGCCGTTTGCTATGCGAATATCGTCCAACAAATTTCGATGAAATTTGGTACACGCGAATATTAGAACAGAGAATATTTTTCACTATCCATTTGCTGTAACTTACCGCTAAATAGCGCTGCAACGCATCAACTTCTATACCGTTCGACTGATCGGCATAAAATTTTTTATACTTACACATTTGAGAACGAAGAATATATTCTAACTGCGTTACTTTTGATGTTACTCACCACTCTAGATGGCACTGCAATGTATTATTATTTTAACTCGCCACTAGATGACGCTGCAGCAGGCCAAATTTTTGACCATTCAAACGGTGGCTATGAAAATCAGTATACATAGCTATTTGAACAATGAGAATATTTTGGCGTTATCCATTTTGCTATAACTTGCCACATGACGGCGCTGTAGCAAATCATTACTTTAATTAACCACTAGATGACCCTGCAGTGTATCACTTCTTGACTGTGCGAATAATCGCTATGAAAATAGGTATACATAGATATTTGAACACGGGGAAGACTTTGGCACGATCCATTTTCCTATAACTTGACACTAGATGTCGCGTCAACACATGAACTTCAAGACTATTCAGCCGATCGTCATGAAAATTCGTATACATCGATATCTGAATGCGAAGAATATTTTTGCCGCATCCGTTTTGCTAAAACTCGCCACTAGATTGTGCTACGCCGCATCGCCTTCTGCACCGTAAAAACGATTGCCTTGAAATTCAGTATGCATGATTATTGAACACAATATAACGCGATATCCATTTTGCTATATCTCTTTATTACAATAAATAGTAATCACAACAAATATTAATATCAAAAAGTCCATTCATTCCCGTGCGAAGAACGGGTACTTCAGCTAGTAAATTATAAACCATGAATTTTTCACATTTTTCTAAGAATTAGATACATTTGAAATTGTGTTGAGTTTTAGAAATTGAATTGTAACTGGGGTCTTAAAACAATATTATCAATATAAATGTATTGAAAACGGTGAACGATAATAAATATTTTAACTGTTGATGATTCATTAAATGCCATGTTTTTGCACTATGCTTTCCCAGTTTATTTTTATTAACTTTTTTTCATTACAAAATCATGTAAAGTAATAAAATCTCAAGATATATTAATTATTCAACTTGAAAAATGATATGGCTGTTGTTGATCATATGGGTGTTGAATATGACTGCTTACAAGAATCTGGGCTGGCTTTTGCTACATCTTGAGAAGATGAATTATGAAAAAAGAAAAGTAACGGGTTTTTTCTACATTTTGCTGTGAGTGGATACTTTATTAAATTTTCCTCATTAAAAAATATAAATAAATAAATAAACCATTAATAGTAGAACTCTTCCTTGAAGTACTGGATCATACCGTTACAAGTATAACAAAAAAATTGGTAGCAAAAAGTGATAGAGAAGTATTTTTAAAATCTTTAAATTAAAAAAAAAAATATTTTCTTTTAAATTAATGTTTATATTTCATATGAAGATTATTTTTGCACTAAAAGTTCCTTGTACTCTTATAACATAGTTTTACTTTTATATTTTACCAATGAATATAAACTTTTGCATGCACTATTATTTTTACTTGCACAAAAAATACTATAATCAAAGTTCGATAAGGGAAAAAAAAAAGACCCATACATATGTTTCCCTTATCGCCATATTTGATGACTACCTACGCTAACTCAAAAACACACAAAAAAAGCCTTATAATACAATTTACCAAGTGCCACGAACTTATCAATATCATAATTTCATCTAAAATTCCTTATAATCTACAGAAAATCTTTTCTTTTCCGGAAAATCATTTTACATCAGTAGATGCCATAAATGATAGCCCCTTATTTTCTTTCTCAAACTTTGATAATTTTCTTTGTGCTTCGGAAGAACTGCGGAAAAGAGATAACGCAGGCTTTCTACTTTCTGCCGTTGAATAATTCTTTTAAAAAACGAAAAAGAAAGAATAATGCGAGTATTCAGTCATGTAAAGATTTTTTATATTTCTGTCCCATGTGTTTGAAAGTCATTTTTTTCTCCCCAAATAAGTTTTCATTCAAACTATAATTTTTTGAAATTCTTTTGTAATATAATGACGACTATTTTAATTCGAATATCTAAAACGTATTGTATTGAAAATCTTCGATTTTTTCCTGCTTTTTTATGATGTCAAGTACAGTTTTCGGACGAGAAATAAATTTTAATTGAAAGGGAATCGAATTAAATCTAAAAAATGCGTTTAATAATCCAATATTTATGGATCTTGATTTTTTTTAAATTTCAAAGTTTGATTATGCATTTTGTAAGAAATATAACGTCTTAGTAGTATCACCGTACATGTTTTGCAAATGAAAGATATAAATGTATGTGTTCAACAAACATTTAAAATGATTTATTAAACAATAATGATAATAATATAAACCTTTTTGTAAGCACTTGAAAATAAACCAAATTTAAATCGGAAAAACATGAAAAGAGAATGGCTGAAAGGAAAAAGTATTATAAAAGAAACCTTCCTCTTCAGGTACATGAAAGGTGAATTATAATTTATGTTTCAAGCATCTGAAATTATAAAATATCTGAACACGACTTCAATAAATCGAAATACAACTCTTTGCATATAATACTAATTAAAATTTTGAATGGATTTCATTAAAATGAAAAAAAATAATTTATAAGTTTCATATACTCACTAAAGTTTCCGAATTCATGCAAGAGATTGCAAACATATCAATTTTAAATGAGAGTTCGTTGCTAAAGATTGTTAATCAAAAACTGTATTCGAATATATCATTTAAACTTTAAAGTACACTCTTAAATATATAGTTCAACGTTTCACCGAAATTCCAGTACCGATTTATCTGCAACCAGTATTTTGAAAAATTTGGTGCTTATATTCACCATCTTAGCTGTATTTCCTCAAGCACCATCATGTAGAAAAATTGATACACACAACTAGAAGAAAAGGAAAATAAAGTTCTACTCGGGATTCGACTCCAGAATGACTAGTTCAAACGATTGAGCGTTGACAACTAAGCCATGACTGACATAAGGGTCTGGCAAAAACAATTTATACTGAGATTGGTATTTTACATGTGATTTTAGAAAAGTTATAGTAACGCAAAAATATTGATAAGTTATGAGCTACAATCAGTTTCTGTTCACTTTTAAATGAATTTAGATAGCCATTGCTGTCAAACGAGTTTATTCGATGTCAAATATGGTAGCTCCTTTACACAGCCTATATTTTTTAACAAAGGTTCTTTCTTCCATTTTCGGAAGATTTTTCTTTTCGAAGAATTCATGAGGCAGTTTTTTTCTTATTTTTTGCAATCGCCACTTACCTTAAACCTGGTAAAACCTTGTGACAGAGCCACATTGACGGCCATATATTCATCGTCTACGTCGACTACCGGTTGACACCAAACTCTCGTTTGAATGTTTAAATGGTGTTCATCAATAATCGGACTAGAAATGACCAGACAGTATATCGGAGTTCAAGTCAAAAAACTGAACCTTGCTGCAGATCCAAGTTCAAATAATCGAGCATGCTCAGTTAGACTTTTCCTCGCACCCATACGTTCTAACATTTATCCCGTTCCCTACAGACGAAAAGACATCCGAGTTGGAAATCAGAGCGATTATGGAATCCATACTATTGCTTAGACTGTCATAAAAATGAACGGGAATCAAAGGTGGAACAACGATCTGCCACAACATCCCGAAGATCGAGATTGGACGATTCAACCCTCTTCTCCTTCGGGCTAATTGCTCGGAAGCCAATAAGCTCAATGAATTTCCGAATTTCAAAGCGAAAAAGCAACAGTAGCTCGTTGCATAGCTCGTTGCTCCACCCGTTACTCCCGCTCATTTTGTCACAGTCGACGCATGGGAATGCCCTCTGTATTAGTTAATATTTCTGACTCTATGAAGTCCATTGGAGATACTCGTAATAGGCAACTTAAACACGATGGAAACTCGCAATGCTCTGTGGACATTTCACCAGTAAGGGTTTCGATTTCAGCTGGGATCTTCATGATTGGAGCTGTTTCATTCTTGGTTGTTACCACCTGTTCATTAACTTTTGCCCCTTAGTTAATGCTGAATATGAATCTCGTACTGACCAAACGAGTTCACTAACTGGTGATTACTCAACTCGTGGTTGAACCGCCAATTGAAGTTAATGCGATGATTGCGGACGTCAAAGGGCAGGGCCGGCCGCAGGGGGGATGCTGCGGATGCAAGGCAACTGGGCCCCGGTTTCAGAGGGGCCCCAAAATCCGTTCTATATTTTTTATTATGTCTCTCTCTCTTATCATGAAAAATATAAAAGATTTCTTTAAATTAAAGTAGATTAATAGTGTTGTGTGACTACTCTGCATCTTTCAGAGCTAAACATCATTTATAAAAGTGTCTTTCTACGAACAGTATTCTTTGACAGTACACCCCAGCTCTGATCAAATGTCACTTAACCTTCGCACCTTTCACCGTGGAAAGAGCGAAAACAACAGTTAGAGAAAAATACAAATATCAGATCTGGACCATTGGTCATAACGACCACTCATTAGCGAATTCTTTGAAAAGAACCGAAACCCAAAGAACAGCGGAGGAGGCCTTTTTTTTGTGAAAACCAAGGACTGATTGATTAATACCTGTGGGGGCCCCCCTCTAAACTAGCTTTGTTGATACGAAGTACGTTTTACGCGTCTGGCATTAATTTGAATATAAGAGTACACAAAGAATAAAAAATAACCTGCATTTGGTACCTTTGCAAGCATGGGAACATTTTTTCCCCATTTACAATTGTGCAAATGTGTTGGACAAATCCTATTTTGCAGTTACTCCTTCTCTCAAAGTTACTAACCGAAGTTGAGCCATTGGAAGTGTCTGCTTGTATTAGACTTTGTACGAGTCTATTAACTTTTGTGTATAAGTTATGAATATCTTGAAAGATTTTTCTTGAATTTTATGACTTTCACGGGCCTAAATTATGGATTAAGCTTTACCAATTTGATCATCGCGTTTTCTACATTTGAAAAAAGGTAAGTCGTTATTTTGTTTATAATACCCAAGATTGCAAATAATTAGATAATTTTCGTCAAAATGTTTTAAATTGTGTTAAGTTTCACATTTATAAAAGTTTTAAATGCATTTTGATAGTTCCCGTAACTTATATTTACGCGATTTAATCCCTAAGCAATAAATGAGTATGTAGAGTAAGCGAAGTTCTGCAGTCAGATGAAACAGATATTCTGAAGTAGAAAAAGTACTTTTAAATCTTTGTTTATTGAAAATTAGGAATATAAAATATTTCAAACACATTAATCGATCTCAACAACTTCTTCTTCGACGTCGCATCTCACACTTTCGGCGTTTTTGTGTCCGCTCAGTCGGCGGCGCGTGCCATGCGACGTACAGTTGATAACATTTAGGGAATATAATTAACCACTTTATATGTACAGTGACTTTTATGTTAGAATATAGAAAAAGATCGTGGACAACTGAATACCAAATTTAGTTTCCAAATGTATGTATGGGTTGGTTAACATTTTGAAAAGATATTAAAAATTTACTGTTTCCAAAAAGCAGTTAGATGTGTTCGGTAAGGGTTGGTAACTAATAATAATAATAATAATTTCGAAAAAATATCCTACCAATAAAATGTTAATTCCAAAAAAATACCAACTGGAATTAATAATAAATTTCGAATGGATGTTGCTCTATTTTCTAATAGAACGCTCATACTTAAAATAGCACTCATACTATATTTAAATATTTACAGTATAATAGCGGATAAAAGTATACATAAAATTGGATGATTCAAATGTACGTCTCGGGCACATAACCAGAAAGAAAAAGATATATCGGGGCGGGCCCAAAAGGAGGCATTTATAATTTAGATAGCCTTGATTATTGACATCCAATTACGAATAATGTGAATTTCGGAAGGGGCCGAGGCCTCCATCGCCTATTCTCTGGCTACGTCCCTGATATGTCTGTTCATCCACGATCCATTCTTAAACATTTCATCGCATCATTTCTTTCCTATAGTAGTACTGATTAGATTTTAAAATCTTAGAAAGTTTGAAACAATACTCCAAATTCATCTGAATCTCTAAATTAGAGAGCAAGATCATCAAAAATGTCACTTTCCAAAAAAAATTATTCACTAAATACAGTGAAAAGTTGCTAAATTTAGCGACAAATCCCTTAAATTGGCAGCACTGACTAATGAAATGTCCTCTTATATTAAATTAATGGACTTAATGTGAAGAAAAATATTCAAGCATACATTTTGCTTAGTTTGACTTAAGTATTAAATTATTGATTTTATTTAATTTGACCTAAGCTTTAAGTCATCCCCCCCCACTTCTATTGTGGGCTTTTTTTTTTCAAATTTTAAATAGGTAGTTGGTCAACAAAATATTTATTTTATTGTCTTCATTACTAACAAAACAATTCTGAAACAATTAATGTCACTCTCGGTGGTCGGTGAATCTCCAGAGTCAATAGATTCATATTTTCTCACATTTTTCAGTATTAGTAATACAGGTTAACTGAAATGGGTGATAAACGGCCCCCACAGGTTTAGCATACATATTCAATACGGTTTAGACCTCCAACCATTGCCGAATCAAGGTACCGGCAACTCGGGCAGCTGCCGGGGGGGGGGGGGGTATATGTTTAGGGGCGCCATGAAAACAAAATCTTAGGAGAGAGAACGGATTTTTGGTCTTTTGAAGGTTTATCCAACGTCAGACTGTCCCACTTGCCCATGGTCAGGTAAGCTCCCTTTGTAGTTTTTTCCTATTCTTCGCTATCATCGTCGTCTTTATTGACTTTAGAATGCTAAAAGTTATTTTCTAAGAAAGGATTATCTGAGCTGGTGAGGTGGAAGTCAGTAGAAATTTTATAAATCACAAAAATATTCCTCGATATAACCAGGTTTTACTCGTTAAAAGCGAGTTATACTCCCATAAATTTAACATTGTACCAGCCAAGTATTTTCGATTTTCTCATTCAATCTGGGTTCTTCTTAAATAAGGAGTCGTCATAAACTAGTTAGATTTATTTAAAAAGGGCGCCAAAATTAGCTTGTCAAGGTCTCCAGCTACCTTAGAGCCGGTCTTCAACCCTAATTACCACGACCATTAAAGAGGTATTAGTGGTATTTCAGTTCATTCTTTATGTTTGCTTTATAAATGGGTCTATTAATTAATGAATTTTTAGCATCTATAATGTTTGGGGCCCCCAAAAAATGTTTGCAACCGGGCCACTTCAAACAGAAGGCCGGTCCTGTCAAAGGGCCAGAGATACAGTTGTAGTACGCGAGCCACAGTTTGCCGACCACTGAGATAGACAAAAAATCAAACTTTTATTTTAAATAATAGAAAACATACCAATATCTTTTGAAAGGTATGAAGAATAAAAAGAGAATCTCCTTCTTTCAAATGCATCCTAGATTGTGTTGAACGGATGATAGGTGTTAAACTTACGCGCGCTTTAATTACAGAGTTTGTTGATAAACATTAAATTGAATATTGACAAAATATAAATAAATCATGGCAAACGTTTTTTTAATTTAATTTGTTTCGGGTCTTATTTTTTTCGAAAACTACTCTATGCAAGAAAAATAGACGTTTTTTTCTTTTAAAAAATATACCAGTACACAAGGACTTGAAAGCTCTTAAATTCCTGAAGGAAAAGACATTTTTTCGAACGACTATGTACCATATTCGCCTGATTTTTCACCGTACAACTATTTTCTTTTCCTGAAATGAGAGTGTTATAAAGACAATTGAACAGTTGTGTCACAGTCTGCCATACAACATTCTGGAAAATGAGATTAATAAAGTTTGGTATGAGCCAGCCGTTGTGCTGATTCTATTGGAGTCTGTTTTAATATATTAAATATGTCCCAAATATAACTGAATATGTGATACATTATATATTTAAAAATTTCAGTTATTTACCTAACATACTGTGTCCCGACATCAAAACATTATATGGGATGCATTACGTATGTTAAAGTAATTTTATGTATGCTAAATAAGAATTAATCAAAATTTTTAATATATATATATATATATATATATGCATGTAAAACCCACGAATGTTCCAAATGTCCAAAGATTAACTAGTTATAACAATAATCAGTACGATTAAATTTGGTTTATTTCGGCTTAAAATTATTGTATGAATTTTTTTAAGTTTTCATAACGTCGAAAATTTTCTTATACTTAAATAATGGCCTTTACTACCGACACCACTGAACAGAAAATTAACAGTTGCATCCAACCTACAAATTTCTCCGACCACAGTCAGAGAAATGGAAACAATTTAAGTAGTTTTTGGAGAAGCAATAAACGTGAGACTACTTCTTCTCGTAAGTAGTGAATTTTTATGTGCTAAAGCATCTTGTATTAGCTCGTTTTCTACCAAATAGCTTTCACGTAATGTAAAGTATCCAACAGTAATAGGAAGTCGTAAAAACTATACAACCTATTTTTCCTTTCCGAAATAAAAAAGAAAAAAACTTATATTGCAGTCATATTTTCCTTAATAAATTCCAGTAATTCTAAATCAATTTTCCAAATGCTTGATATTTAGCAAATGACTACGTTAAGTAGCCGTATTTCTTATTGGGAAAAAAGTTAAAGGTTGTAAAAGTTTTATTTGCTGGGTAAGTAGTCTTTCTTTTCATGCTTAAAGTAGTTCTAATTCGCATACCTAAAAAGCAATTTCGTTTCTGATTCATTTTACTCTTAATAAAAGAAGACATGGTAGTAAAACTAAATTGTCTTTATAATGTTGAGAGGAATTTTCTAAGCCTTAAAATTGTCAAGATTCTTCATTAATCGTTCTACAGGAGTTTCTGTTCTCTTTAAAAGGTATTTCGTATTTATATCGAATGTAGATAGTAACACAAAGCTTTGGAAAATTATGGGACATCACTGAAAACACACTGTACATAAGTTTTTTTTTTTTAATGTTTTGAAAACATGTTTTATAATGAAGATGTGTCATAAAAATATATGCATGGAAAAAACAGTTTCACTGAGTTTTAGAAAAATACATATTTATATTCAAATAAAATTATTTTTTCGCTTGTTGCAAAATTATGGGGCTTATTAAATAATATGAGACAAACAATATGAAATATATTCGCATAAATAAACGTAAAAATTAGCACGTCCACCCCGAACGATTTATCTCTTGATAAACAAGATTTTGCCTACTTTTACTGAAGTTTGACAAGGCATTAGCAGCAGTAGAACTCCAAGATGCAGTAATAGCATTTTTCAACTTATCTAAAGTATCGTATATTTTGTTACCCGCATAAATGTTTCAAACTCTCATCTACCATAGATTCTCCATTGCATTTAGATCAGAAAGCAAGGTGGCCAATAAAGAGCTGCTATCTATTTCTGTTAGAAAAACCTTTTTGTTTCACCTCCTTTGTGGGAAGAAACATTATGTTGTTGGAAAATTAATTTCATTCGCCGAAATCTTTCCAAGGAAGGGTAACTGAGCAGTTTTGAGTACTGTTATGTACTCCGAACTATTCATAATATTGGACATAGTTTGCATATCAAGCTTTCCTGAAGAAAAAAAGGCAGTTCAGATCATGACGTTACCACCACCAAAATTTCGCTTCGAAAAAAAACCTCTTTCTTTTCTCAAGTCACACCAATTTCCATTAAATGCGTTGGGACCGTCTGGATCAACTCTTTTTCATCTGAAAAAATGACTTTGTACATAAACCTGACTTTAGAATTAAAATATATATATCAATACGTTATTGTGAAGTATGTTTTTTGAGAAATTTAACTTACCAATTTCCAGTCACGGTGATTGTTTTGGCGGGTGAATACCAGTCGATTTACTTTATGATGCTGTAGCAATTGAGGTGCTATATTTATTCGTTCATGTGTGATAACTGTACTTCTCTTAAGGCTTCTCCAAATCGTGGTTTTGTAAACATCTAATTTCAATTCGCTTATAATCTGCGCGAGACTTTTCATGGAATTCGATGTTTTTCAAGCAATTGCCCTTTCATCTTGTTTGGAAAGCTTTGTTTTTCGTCCTGAAGAATGTTTTTTTGCAGTGAGCATTTATATAAATTTGAATTACGTTGCGAGATATTTTAACTTCTTCAGATATGCTCTTTATTGAATCATTTCTCTTGCGTAACACTTCAATTCAACAAATTTGTTTTCTGTAAGCCTTTTACCTCTTGAAATCTTCTAAAAATGCTACATAACTATGAAATATATTAATTAATTACTAATACTGTAGTTATTAAATGTGTTCTATAATTTTGCAACACCAAATATTTCAATTTATTTTTAATTTTGCAAATTTATTAAAACTTGCAATGTTTAACATTAAAAATACTTTATTAAAGGTATAACTGTATATTTTAATATATTTTGTTACTAGTGCATTAAATACTATAAATGTAAAAGAAAAAAAAATCTGTGAAAAATCGTAGGTGTCCCATAATTCTGCAACATTCAGTATTATATTAATAAACATTGCAAGTAAGATACTAAATGACATCATAATATACATCATGACATAAAAGTAAATTTTTCACTATTTAAAGAAGCCTCCAGAATTTCAGTTAATACACGGACATTTATTTTCATTTCTAAACTAAATTTCTAAACTTAAAAAACTAAAATTATTAAAGTTGTCTCCCACTCTTGACAAATGTCATATGATGGTAGATCAACTTCCCGTATTCCGAAGATGGTCGCAAAAAAGTCACTGTCAGAGGCACCACAGTGGACACATTAGTGTCAAAAACTAATAAAATTGTGAATGGCATCCGAGGTGAGGTCAACGTGTGGTCGAAGTGACATTTCGTTTGCGAGCAACCACCAAGTAACGTCGCTATCAATACATTATATAACTGCTCATTCTTATAAATATAAATAGAGAGAGCGGTAAACTGAGATACTCGTGTTTATTATTAAAGTTACTTTTTTATATAGATCAAAAGGAAATCTGCAAATATATGTATCTATATATGTTTATATATGTACAGAGTGTCCAGTGCTAACGGTGCCCAATGATTATATCCTTAACCGTTAGTCAGAGACACATAGTTCCAATTGCAAAAATTCTTTAAATTTTTAATCTATTATATCAGAAACAATCAAAGTCAATAAATGAATTTCTATAAAAAAAATTTTTAATGTTCATGTTTCACAATATAATAATGGAATAATTGCACGTATATTGAACTCATAAACGTTATTATAATTTTATATACGTTATTATAAATTTAAACATGTTCTTATAAATTTATAAAAAATGTTCTTTTTCTTATTGGGGGGATTTGAATTTCAAGCAATTAGTGGTTGTAACCAATCATTGTAACCATTGTGAAAAAGAGCCTAAAGAGCCACTATTAAATTTATGTGTTTTGATTCTTCTCTTTTCAGAAGTTTTAGAAATGCTGGAAGACCCTGACAATTAATTGACACACATTTTCTATTTTTTAACGGCTTCAATGGAATTTTTCAAATTAGCTTCAGTTCAATCTGCGCATGTAGACTAACCTGTTCTAATGTGGATAGATGGCATATTCTAAAATCAGGGAAAAAGAGTCGGGTTCAATTCCCGGCACAGGAAGAGGTGTTCTATTGTTCTATTCCCTCGAGATTGGGATTGGTGAAAACAAAATAGCTCGCACGGTTACGGTTACAGTGATAAACATTTCAATGAAATTTTACAATGAGTAAACTACCTTTTTCTGCGAAAATTTATCAGCGCATTGAAAAACCATAAATGACGTTGTAGCCATGCAAGAATGACAAAAATTGGCGGTGTAAATATTTGCAAAGAAGAGCATTTAAAGAATCAAAATCAACGCAGAGAAAAAAAAATGCATTGGCACAGTTCGCTTTAATTCACTGTAATAGACACTAGAAATATTAAACTAACATTAGAGCGCGCTAACACTTTTAATTCCAATAAAGTCAATTTCCCTCTCCTCTCTTCTAGCATTGGTTTGTTACAATGCTCTATGCAAATATTTTATGCCGCGAATTAACTTATGCCGCGACTTAACTTTCACGAGAGAAGTAAGTTGGGTTTTACCATTGGAAAATTTCGAATTTTTTTTTTTCACTTTAACCATAACGTGAGAGCTCCATTGTTTTAAGCAAATCCCCGTCTCCAGCTATAATGGCCAGCTATGGATAACCTGTTGTCAAGGAAGTACCCAAGGCGGTGGTCAAACGGGTCCGAACCCCCTCCGAAATTTGAGTTTTTTTTAACAAAATAATAAGAATGAAGTCTTTTTGTGAAAAAAATCTGCCTTTTTCAGCGTTTGGACCCTCTCCGAAATTTTTGGACCCTCCCCGAAATTTTTTTCTGTGTACGTCCCTGTCTGTTATCCCATTTTGATTGGATAAACGGAATGGCGACCAGATGTTCATGTATCACTGAAGTTTTCTTTATGACTACACTGTATTTGGCTAGTCCCGGAGTTATCTTTTTTTTCGTAAGGGGCGTTAAGATCATATTTTGAAGTCCAAATGACTAGGCGTGACACGTGTGACTGCTTTATGTTTTCGCTTTAAATTCACGAAGGGCCGTGGTACAATTCATGTTTATCTACAGCAAATGTTCAAACAGCATCGATATGAGAAAATGCTTTCCATATAAATTGATATATAATATATATATATATATAATATATATATAAATGCAGAATTGCCTCTTTTCCATTCTTCCTTTTTTCTTCCTCTTTTTCGCAAATTTCTCTAAATAATTAGTTTATTTCAAAATATTTACAGCAGAAAACAACATTGCACATTTGTATGCCGATAGTATTCGAAATTTAATATAATTCACTACTTTTTCGGTAAATGAGAGGAATATTACAATAATAAAGACTTGATATTTTCTAAAAGCTTTTAGAAAAGCCGATTCTTTTTGGGGCATTGTTATGACTTCTAACAGAACTATACATTGTTCCTTAACGCACACTGCTTCTAACAACAAAAGACTGAATATGTTTGTTAGGAAGCCAACATCTGTTCTTTGCAAAGATCAGCAATTTTTATGCTATAGTATTCTCCTTCTTTTTTTTCTATCATGGTAAAAAAAAAAAGATTTAAAACTTATTTTTTACGGTATTGTGTTGTTTTGAAACTTTATTTATGGAAAAAGAAAACGCATATATCTATACAAGATGAAGTTTCTATTGTGAGTTTATTCACAGAACAAGAAGCAAAATAATATAACAATGTGAAAAAGATCGTTCGCGTGTTGATACACGATTTTGTGGATGGTGAAAAGTATTTTCTTCGTCCGCGTCAGTAAATAGGGCGCCTAAAGAAATTGAATACCCAGCTGTTGCCATTCTCTATTCCAAAGTTTTAATAAAACAAATCCGGACGCTTCACTTCAGCGTAATAGAGGATATTTTTACACCCATTCATCTTAGAATTTTTGGTGGTTTTCTTCGTCTTTTCATAATATATCTTTGTTAGCCACGTTAGTTTTAGAAAAATTAGGTAAGATTAAATATTACTTAACAATACATAGTACATTCTTTTGCCGTAAACAAGTGAAAAGAATAAAA
The DNA here is from genome assembly GCA_038373885.1 of Cheiracanthium punctorium. Classification (NCBI taxonomy): domain Eukaryota; kingdom Metazoa; phylum Arthropoda; class Arachnida; order Araneae; family Cheiracanthiidae; genus Cheiracanthium; species Cheiracanthium punctorium. Next base: position 104,279 of record JAWZYV010013518.1, read on the forward strand.
AAAGCAAATTTAGAAATAAATAAAGGGAGTAAAATGCTTTACATCAGATTTTCTATATAAATTCCATATACAGGGTGTCCAATGCTAACGGTGCCCAATGTATATTTCCTAAGCTATTAGTCAGAGACATATAGATCCAGTTACAAAAATATTTTAAATTGCATAACCTATTACATCAGAAACAATCGCAGTCAAATGAATTCCTGTAAAAATTATGAAATTTAAATTTTTACACGGTTTCCCGGTCCCATCAGTTATATTTAGAATTATTTTTTTTCTTATACAAATACACCCACTATAAAAAGAGAAAAACTCAGTACTTCTACGACTAAAATACACCGAGTTACATCTGCTTAAAGTTAGAGCACTTTTCCAGCTGCGAAATAGGGGTTGTATGCAAAATGATTTTGAGAGAATTTAATATACATGGTTTTGAGCCTTGTAATATTTATTAGCAATTTCATCAACTATTTTACGATTCTAGATTGCAGTAAAGAATATTAACGCTTAATTATGAGTATCCAATAAATTAACATAAAAATATAGCTTACACTGAAAATAGAATTTTTTATTTTTTAAAAGAACTGGTGTTAAGTAACTTAAAACGCGAAACATATATACCCAATTTGAGCTCAATCGAATGTACCGTTGAAACGCCAGCGCACATTAAAGAATTTCTCCCCCATACGCCATTATGCAAAATAAATCTTTTGTCGTAGCCCTGTACAAAAACTGCAAGTCCTATACACACCAAAATCAATAGCGGTCTTGTGACGGTGGTTTATAACATATATACCCAATTTGAGCTCAATCGAATGACTCGTTTAGGAGCTATCGTGTTCGCTCATATACACACACACATACATACATCTCGTAAAAATTTCATAAATGAATTCGGAAGACCTCAAAACGTGTAAATACACCAAAATCTCGAAGTCAAATTTTTTCATGATTACAATACTTTCCTTACATGGTACATGTTCGGAAATTAATAATATATTACCAATACAGCAACAAAGTTGATTTTACTGGACAAAAAAACATTACAAATTTTGTTTCAAAAATAACGAGCTTCCTCGTCGTTGCATTGGTTGAGGTTCTGACGACGACAATCGCCTTCTTCCGTGGCCACCTCGCTCTCCAGGCCTAACACCATGCGATTTTTTTATGGGGTTACATAAAAGATCGTGCGTTTGCGCCCCCTACGAGTCATGATTTAAAAGATTTACACCAAAGAATCTCAACCACATTTGCTACTATTGAGCGACATGTGAAAGCGAGTGTGGTGAGGGAAGAATTTGATTTTAGACTTGAAATTTGTAGCATTGCGAAGATCCACATATTGAGCATTTATGATACAAAACGTGTAACGTTCCTTTATCCAATATAAAGTTAACTTTTTTGCTGTATTGGTAATATATTTTCTTTTATTAATTTTCCCGATCCGGGAAGAAATTATGACACACCCTGTATTCCAAAATATATAAAATAAATTTAAAAAACAGGAAAGTATATTAGTAAAAATTAGGAAGATTATTAAAATAATTCAAATATTATCACTATATTTTAATTCCATAGAATTATTAAAAATATCCATAACTGTGTTTCTTAAGTATCAAATTATATAATAAAACTACACGCATTGCTCTTTTAAGAGTTTTCAGCTTAACCTACCTTCGAAAAATTTAAGTTAACCTGTCTTAATACTTATCTTTACAAATATTTTCGCATAAGGCTGTGTTGCAGCTGTGTTAAGCAATTATTCCTATTCTAAAAATTCTCTACTTTTTTTAATAGATAAATTAATATATCTAGAAAGAATGAAAACCTCAGTCCAAATAAAAAGAACTAGCGTAAAAAAGTATATGCATAAAATATATATATTTGCCTGAAAAAAAAATTTATTTCTTCAGTCACAGTGATTATGAGAAATGAGGCAAATTTACAGAAGCCACATACATCCTAAAAACTACATTGCGTTTAAAAATAAACAATTTTCCGAGAATAGTAAGAAAGTTAACGTTAATGATTATTCAGATCTTTTGAAGTGCGAACGTGGAGTACACTTCAAATTCTTTAACAGAAATTTTTAAAATGGTGATAGGCATGAAACGGAAGTTTTGTTCATTGCAATTTTTAATTATCTAGTTAAAGATGACGGCTAAAGATCAGCTAAATGTCAGTTCCATTAAAATATTGCTGTAAAATCTCGTTGCAGTACTTATATACGTCGGACTTTATAGTAAGGAAGACGAAATACTGATGAAAATGTAACTGCGTATACGAAATTAATTTAAGTTATAACTAGTGTAGTACTTAAAAATATCTTTTTCTTATATGTTAATAAGTAACAAATTAAAACAAAACTTCGCATAAAAAGTCACATAAATTGGTACTTATCAACAAGTTATACAAACATTACCAACTTCTTATACAAAATTTTTAATATAGTTTAACATTAGTTTTTGTTGGATATATTCACTAAGCAGTAATTTAGTTAATGAACTTTATTTTAAAGGTATATAGCGTTTATTAAAAAGTTGTAGTATTATGATTAAAGCAAATACCATTTCAATATCTTTTATACTAAGCAATACTCAAAAACTTTTACAAATAAGGAGAAAGAAAAAAAAAAGGAAAGCTTAACAATGTTGTAATAGTTCTTTGATAGCTTGATTGCAGTTCTTAACAACAGATTTCTTTCATCAAAACTCTAAACAGTTTTTTAGTTACAGTAACCTGAGGAAACTACATTTATAAAAAAAATAGAACATTTAGCAGTATGTTTAGATACAGTATATTTCTTTAAGATTCTGCATTCATTGAAAAAATATGAACTTTTAAAGTAAATAGACATTTATATAAAAGCCTAGAACAATTCTTACAGTCTACAGACAAATTCTGTGTACAATGAATGTTTTCGGAGCACTCTAATCTCCCTGCATGAATAAAACAAGGAAACAAAATGTTTCATTAAAAAATCTTTCAGCAAGCGAATTTAAAAGGCCTTTTTCTCTTTTCAGAATCAATTTTCAATGCAACAACGGGGGTTCTCCATCTCTTGACTTAAATTTAAAAATTCAATATTTTTATGGGTGAATAAACTTTTACATAAAATTCAGGAGGAAAGTATGTAATGTGTTTATTTTTACAGATCTTAAAGTTTAAATTGTTGACTGTTTGTATAAGTAGAAAGAGGAAAATGTTAAAATTGTTTGTAGTTTTTTAAAAGTCTTAAGTATGCTAAAGTGTTTTATGTGTTACATACTATGTTTCCAAGATGTTTATTGTTGAGATTTTTGAATTTCGCAAATATTCATACAAACTAGCATTTCATTTAATTTCTATAATTACTATGCTGTAGTTTTATCCAATATAAAAGACATTTAAAATATTTTTACTTTCTGTCTTTGAGGTTATTCTAAAAATAATTTTACAATAAAAGGTGTATTAAAAGAAAAAAAAAAGCTTATATGCTTATAAGAATACGGTTTTCTACACGTTTTGTGAAGTCATACTTATTAGTTAAATCAATGTTGCACTAAGTAATAGAAACAAAAGCAAACCCTGCACATTTTACAATAAAAAAAAAATGGAAACAGAAAAGAAAAACGCTCACTGTACGGATTTGAAATGTATTAAAAATTGGCTCTTAGGTTTTTAATTAGTAAATTTTTCAATCCTATACATGGTATTTTAAAAGACGCGCAATTTTAAAGGTTAATAGAGATAATTAGGGCGATTCATAAAAAAATATCAATAAACGCTCAAAAGCGTTATATCCACGCACCATTTTAAAAACACTTTAAAGAAACTTGTTGAAGGAATAGTGCAATGTTCAAGCTCCGCTTTGCTTGAACATTTTTTCCCGCAAAATACAAATAAATAAAAATAGCATTTCTTTTTGAATGAAGAAAAATTTTAACGATAAAACTATTTGTAATACAGTTTAATTATAACACTATGTTACATAACCAGTCACATATCATCTCATATCCTGCGTGACATAGGTTGATTAGATTTAGCTTTAACTAACCTGTCACATTTACGTGATTTAGGATGCACGGAAGGCAGTGAAATGAATCTTCTGATTATTGGTGTTGCCAATATGGCAACAAGTGTAGTGCTAAATATGTCCTTTCGCTTTCGCGATCTGCACTCACTTCCTCTCAACTGTCCACTGACGAAATTTTGAAAACTACCAACCTTCAAAGCATCACCTAAAAGCTGATATACTGAAACTGTAACATGCCACATAAACGGATTTTAACAAAAAATCTTCTGCGTTTGATGCAAGAGAATGCTAGCGATGCGGACCGACCGTAGTGATTAAAATAATGACGAACGCAATGGTCGCTAACAAGTAATTAGTTCAGTACTCTAATGTACTGAATCTAGTATCGAGTTTTGAGTCAACGTTAGGTCAAACATGAAGGTCGAAATAAGGAAATTTAACTCAATCTTTGTTATTTAATATTTGTGAGAGACACGAGAGTTCGCCGATAATTTATCTAATAAGTTTGATTTTCTGTACTTTTATAAAATGTCTGAAATATTAAGCATGTAAAAAGTAAATATGAACTCAGTACAAAAAGTATCAAGTTCAAATTTTGCGAAATTTTGTTTCGAGAATATATTCCGATTAAATGGTACTGACTGTATGCGATATTTTTAGGCATAAAGTAGAATATCGGTGAGTCATCAATCAAGGTTTAAACAAAACAAAATTTATATACAGGATGTTTCAAATTAATGTTGACGAATTTCAGAGAGGAGTAGGTACATAAAGACGAATCAGAATATCGTAGTAATGTAGGTTCGCAAACGTCGCCTTCATGCACTTGCTAATGATCACTTTGGAAGATTTTGTCTAAATTTTTAATTGAATTTAATAATCAGTGAGTTTGTCATTAACAATTTCATATATAAAATTAAAATAAACTTAAATATCGTCAGTTTTAGTCAAATGCTTTCTGCGATAAGTCAAATAATTCTTCACGAACCATGGTCGGAAAATTCACGGTTCCCTTAACACTTTTTTCATAGTGATTATTAGCAGGTGCATGAAAACGACATTTGGCAACCAACATTGCTAATATATTTTAATTCGATTTTGGGTAACCTACTTCTATCTCAAGTTTGTCAAAGTTAATTTGAATCACCTTGCATAAATTGTACGTGATAAAGTCCTGTGAGCGCGCGTTACAAATTGTAAAATTGCACATTTTAAGAGGGATAAACACTTTACTTTTCCTCAGCAAAGTCACTTTAAAATATGCTAAATGTGATGGTTTAGATTTTGTTATGATTAAAATTTGATGAAAACTAAAGCCTAAGATGATCGTACAGCGGTACTGTGCCGCGCATAACCTGCCTGGCAAGTACTCCTAGGATTACGCTAAAAAATGAAAAATGATTGACATACACCTAAACACTAAAAAAAAAACTAAAGACTCTATGAATGGCAAATAAATTCCATTTATTCTTAGTCATTCCACTAATATTAATTAAAAGACGATATTGACATAATTTTAAAATCAAAACATGTCTGGGGGAGATGTGGTTTTGGAGGATAAGGGGTATCCACAAAAGGTTTGAAACACCAAGAATAAATAAATCGTTTGGGATATTCACCATTATGATGAGGTAGCCATCTTTACTCAGGACACGATCGACGCGTGCACTGTTGGAACCGCTTTCTTTCTCTTAAGCCATCACCAAGCAACACTCATTCTTTTTTTTTTTTTTTGAACACAACTTCATCACACTGATTCGAAGCACCCACTGATTTTTTAAGCCCGTTCACACCTTCTCCAACACTCTCTTCTGCTTCTTCTGCAGTCCGCTCGTTCTCTCTTTTTTTTTATTTTTCCACGGGGCTGTTTCCTTTTTTCTTACCCCCTCTTACATCATTGGCTGGAGTTTCTGATTTGTTCGTATCGGGGAATTAATGCATCCCCTCGTCGAATCCCGGACATGTAGGTGTGCCATCGGGGAATATACCCCGCCAAATTTGCATATCATTTTCGGCCATAAATATTTTAACGTTGACAGTTCATTGTGCTATAGTGTCCAGACTGTCCATTGCCTGGCGCCTCTTCTAATTTACGGTCCACTTGTGTGGTCTTCCCATGGAAACAGTCTCAAAATTATATTTAACTGCTGTTTCACTCCACCACATCTCTCCCCCGTGTACATAAAAAAAACAAGAAAAAAAAATATTCAATGTCCACAGTCACTAGTTCATTACACGTAGCTACACATGTGCTACGTTTTAAAATTCGGCACTTGTCCTGTATAGTCCATGCGATATAGTCCATCATACGTAAAAAATTATGTGCTACGTTCTACCGTTTAGTAGTTGGAGTTTAGTCCATACACAATAGTCCATCACGCGTAGCTACACACGGCGAAAGTCTCAGTTGTGATACATTTGTTCTCCCGTTGTGTCTCAAGCATTTTGTGGTTTCACGTGAACATTTTCGTTTTCCTTTGCGGCTTTGCTTTGTCAGATTTTCTTAAATCTGGCAGTATCGATAATGTTTCCGAACCACTTTGCATTAATAACATTAATGAGTTACCTTTGTATCTTGTTTCTCAATTTCTTCAAAATAATATATTGTACAACAATGGGATTGTACACATATTATTATGTTTAATCACACATTCTGTACCAACATGTACCATATTTATATTATTAGAGATGGATATATATATATTAAGAATAACATACAATATCATGTGTGTCTATTACTTGTTACACATATATATTTATCTGCATATCATAAAAAATACTCGTTTTCCTTCCCTTTTTTTTTAAATTTATTATTATTATTATTATTTATTTATTTATTTATTTATTTTTTGCTCAGACAGGGGATTCATTCCTATATTGCACACCCTTTTATTTATACGGTGAACCTCACGTACAACTGTTCCAAAATATCTAGCCATAATCATCGATGCGTTCTTATTTACTCATTCAATTTATTTCTAAATTCCCGCGTCTCTACCTGTAAAAGAGTTTCACTGCTAAACCCGTGCGTTCTGGAACTACCCTCTCTCCTCTTGTATTCCTTTTAAGCAGATCCTTCCGGCTGCGAAACTGTTTGTCGCTTGACAATCGGGACTCATGGTTGAAATTTCCGGTTTTTCACTGCGTACAATACATCCGCGCGTTTGGAAAAGGGGGAAACTGTAGCTTGACGACTCAACTCGTGCTGCATGCAACCCAAAGCAACCGGTTTATCTACTGCGCCGGGAGTGACTCGGCACATTTTTCGCCTGTGTTCTTTTAGGATGTCAACGTCGCGTAGAGGTAAGTGATTGTTATTTAATTATTTTGTTAATGAAAGCTTATGCCGCCCTGTTAACTGTAATTTTGTAAAGAGAAACAAACTTAACGTTACTATTCTTACGCATTATTTTGTAAAGAGCCGTTCTGCATGCCAAGTCCATGCAGTCTGATAGGTTATTATTATGTGAAATCCTTATGTTTACTTTAAAATGAATAGAGTCTTCAATTATTCTAGAGCGCGTCTTACTCATCGTGGCTATTGCCTGCAATTGCCCGATAAGTACCAAAATCCAAGGGGAAATCTGCAGCTTTCCGTCCCAGGTACTCTGGTGACGCAACTCAATAATTTTATTCTAACTTGTACTAATTAAAATTTGATTAGTAAAATTACTGTATTATGTATTTGTCTCGCCTATAGCTGTATGTCCGGTATTTATTTATATGCATATTTTTGTCTTTTCATATTGCCCTTCTCTTGCATCCTATGCGTGACATCCGGACGAACGACTCGCCGCAAATCCGAACGAACGACTCGCCCCCATGGGAATGACTCCCTGCCGGTTTGTTTACCAACAGCAAAAGCCAAACGACAACACCAGCTGATGCCTTGCTAACTTGTGTTTTACTTTTTTTTTTTTTTTTTTTTTTTTTAACATACGTATGTGTGTGCCTGTTATCTTATTGCTTGCTATTACTATTAACATTATTATATTTTGTCCGTCTCTTTTTTTTTTTTGTTGTTGTTGTTAACATTTCTAGCTTAGCTTTTCTGCAGTGCACAAGGTTACACGGGATATCCCTTTTGATTATATATATATCATGTCATTATTATTATAATTCTTATTATTATTACTGTTATGATTAGCTAAATTCAATTGCCTTCCAGGTCGCGTTTTTCTTTTTTCCTATCAGTTTTGTAATTCTCGTTTTTCGGTTTTCCTTTCACAGAGATCCCAATCAGTTAATCAGCTGGTTACGCAATTGAAAATCAACACTCTGGACCTCACAACTCGGCTGCTGGTAAGAACCCTTTTTTTTTTTTTTAATTTTTTTTCCTTATGTTTGTGCTGTTTCTCGCCCCTTCCGGGAGCGGTTGCGTAACCAATAACCATGGGTGGGGGTTTTTGACTCGTCAGAGTCTGTTTCTTGTGTCTGGGGTTTTACCCGAAAAAGGAGGTTTTTATGCACTTTTTTCTCTTCTACATGAGGTTTATTCACCTCTTTAAGTAACAAATTATTATTACGAAATAGTTTCATTACCCTATAAGGGCCGGTAAAAATGGGGTCAAATTTACACTTCTTGTGCATATTTCTCATGTATACCAAATCCCCTATGTGGATTGGAGTATGTTTAGCTGGTTTTTCTAAGTTCTGCGGTTTAGCCGCTTTTTCTTGAAATATCCAGGCCTGTTGTCTGTTATTTAAATTCTGCTTAATTAATTTGTCCACAAATATTTGTATTTCCTCCTGGGACCATTCTGATTCGAAAATATTTTGTCCCTGTACGTCAGTTGTAATGTCCAGGGGTATTTTAATGTCACGACCCAGAAATAGTAACGCCGGCGGAAAATTCGTCGCCCTGTGTTTAGAGGCGTTGTAATAGAGCTGCGCCCATACACTTGCATCTTCCCATTCAAAAGTGTTCTCTGCTATGCATCGAATACACTGCTGAAGCGTGCCTTGTGCGCGTTCTACCGTCCCATTCGATTGTGGGTGGTAGATCGACGAAAAACGACTCTCTATATTCAGAGATTTTAAAATACTTTTTAATTCCTTCGATCTAAATTGAGGTCCGTTATCCGATATAATCGTATCTGGAAGCCCAAAACGAGAAAAATAACTTTGTAAACATTGAACTATTTGATCTGCAGTGATTTTTCTACATGGAAATAATTCTCTATACCTTGAGAAACTATCAATTACGGAAAGAAAAAAACAATTGCCTCTGACACTGCGAGGCAGCTTCCCAACAATATCTATATGGAGGCATTTTTCCGGTATTGTTGCTCGGTCCATTTTTTGTCTCGCCGTAGTGGAAATGTGCCTGTTTTTGAATTGCGCACATCTGTGACAGTTATCGATGAATGTCTTTACGTCGTCAAATAAGTTGCCCCAAGTGTAATATTTTTTAATAAAGTCTATCGTTTTTTGTCTGCCGAAATGTGTTGCGTGTGCAATTTTGATCACGGACTGTTTTAAAGAATGAGGGATCACGATTAAATCTATTCCTGCCCTCTCTCGCGTGGCTTTTTCCCTATAACGAAGAATTCCATGTGTATCGAGATAGTAATTTTTGAACTTAGGACTTTTAGGGGTTTTTTCGCGGACCTGTGGTATTATTTTGTTCAATAATTCATCATTTTGTTGTTCTAGTCTTATTTTTTCGGTCGTTAAATCCTTCTTCCCTTCGAAGATTTGTGCCGTTATGTTATTTACCTGTTCTTCTTGTAAGATGTATCGGGACAAATAATCCGCGGGGTTTTCCTCACCCTTTATATGTTGAAATTTAAACGTAAATTCACTTAAAAATAATAGCCACCTTGCGGTGATATCGGATTGCTGCGTTAGATCTAAATGGTATTTCAATGATTTCGCGTCACTAATTAATACAAACTCATGGTTCCATAAATAATTGCGAAAATGTCTCACCGCTTCATAAATTGCCATTAGTTCCAGTTTAAGAGATGAGTATCGTTTTTCCGCATTTTTTAAAATTCTGCTAAAAAATTTGACTGGTGTTCTGCCTTCTGGCCGATCCTGCATTAAAATACCATTAATGGCCGTGTTGGATGCATCGGTTGCTAACAGGAATGGTTTTGCAAAATCAATTTTGGTAATTCTTGGTTTTTCTAAAATGATCTGTTGTATGTTCGCGAAACTCGCCTGACACTCTTCTGACCATTCAAATTTTTTGGTCTTTCTTGTGAGCTGCACAATCGGTGCAATAATTTGGGAATATTGTGGAATAATCGTTCTGAAGTAATTTGTCATCCCTAAAAATGATTGAATCTCTTTAACTGACTTAGGTGTTTTAAATTTTGTGATTTTCACGATGTTTTTTGGGTCTGGGGAAATCCCTACTTCGTCCACTTGGAATCCTAAACATGTGATATTTTTTCGGGCTATTTTGATTTTTGACGGGTCCAATGTTAAATTAAACTGCTTGAGCTTTTGGAATATTAAAGTCATTTTTTCCCGTAATTCTTCAAGGGAATTGGCTGGTATAATTATATCGTCTAGGTAGAAATTTATCTTCGTTTCTCTCATACCTCCCAGCACCGTATTCATGAGTTGGGTGAAGTAACTGGCGCTGTTTCGCAAGCCAAAGGGTAGTCTCGTGTGTCGAAAATTCCCTCGGTGGGTAATTATTGCACATTTCTCTCGCTCTGCCTCCGGTAATGCTATTTGAAAAAACGCAGATTTAAGATCCATAGTCGTGTACCATTTGAATCCGGCAACTTCTTGTAAGATATCTTCAATATGTGGGATATACGTTTTATAAGGTTCAGTGATATTATTTAATAATCGAAAATCTGTCGCCATTCGGTATTTAGGGGTTTTATTTTCCTGACTTGTTTGCTTTTTAACGAAGATTATTGGGAACGCGTAACCCCCGTCGGATGGTTCGAGTATACCCGCTTCTAATAGCTCGTCTATTTCGCGGTCTGCGAGCGTTTTCATGTTTTGCGGTATTGGATACGGTCTACATTGGATAGGGTAATTGTGGGCTAATTTGATTTGCGGTTTCACAGCGTCTGTCACTCCTAATGTTTTATAAGAGGTAGAGAATACCTGATAGTTTTCTTGTAGCATTTTTTGAAATATACGCTGTTGGTCTTCCGGTAAATGATCTAAATCAAAAGTCGCCTCTTCGAATTCCTTTTTTCTCAAGTTTAGGATATTGTCCCTATCATTAGTTGTTTGTGCACAATAATTCATTCCTACTTCTGTATCTTGTGATGACTCCCTTATCTGCCGAACGTTCTGCGGTTCTATGATTTTCGCGACTTTCATGTTTTTTTGTAAATGTTTCGTGGTGTTGGTGTTATTTTCGAAAATCATTTGTAACGACTTATCTGTTTTTTATTGGATGATGCATATCTGTTCCTTTTGGAATTTGGGTATGACTTGAATGTTGCTTTCATTTTGTTGCTTTTCAATAGGTCGATCTGTTTTTAAATTTACTATTTTTGTGTCCGCGGGCGGAATCAGTACTTTCCGTGCTATTCGAATGAAATTATTAATCTCCTCCGTCTTATCATTTTCTTCACTTAGCTCCGTATTTTTGGTCTCTGATTTATTAATTGGAATTTCTTCATTATTTATTGTTATGCTATTTTGTTTCGTATTTAAAATTACTTTATTATTAATCATGAAGTCGTAACCTAATATGATTGGGTATTGTGGGTTCATTGCGCAGTTTGCCACGAAAAAGGTGTTATTGCATTTTTTATGCCCTATTTTAAATGAAAACTTCACGGCCTTTAGAAAAGGTACAGTTTGTTGTGTCACAGATTTTATTGTTACCTGTCTGGAAATAAAATTTATTTTTATTTTACTTTTTATTCCTTCAAATATTTCGTTATTTATTAAACTAATTCCTGCTCCTGAATCAATGAGTGCAGCATATTCTTCATCCCCAATGTTAAGCGTTACTAGTGGTAATTTAATTACATTTTGCTCGTTGTCACTCACCGACATTATATACCTATGGTTCTCTTGTTGTTTGCGTTTATTATCATTTATTTCTTTCGTACTATTTTGTGCTTCTATCATTTGATTTTTATTTTTGTTTTTATGGTCAATATTTACTTTGGTAGCCTCGAGTTTCGTTCTATGGGATCCCAACCTCTGATTATTATTTATCTGTTGCCTCTGGGACCCCTGTATGAGTTTAAATTCTTATAGTCCCTGTTTCCATTGTTGTTCGTTCTGCGGAAATTTGGTTGCTGTCGACCGTCCGCGGGAATTCTTTCCCAGCATGTCTGAGCGGAGTGGTTCGACTTTCCGCATATTTGGCAGATAATTGCAACTTGTTTATAACTACTATTATGTTGATTAACTGGTTGCCTTCTATTTCGGGGATTGAACCAGCAGTCTGTGTCTGTGTGATTTTGTTTTTTACAAAATGAGCATGATTTCAAAGGATTGGATTTTTCATTCACTTGAGAAATCTCGAGTGCCTGAATTTTATTCTCAAACTCTTATTTTATCATTTAATTGCGCGATTTCTAAGTCCTTCAATAGACCAGTAACGTCCGATTTCTGTACGTCAATATTGTTTATGTCCTCTTCTTCATTAAAAATTCTCTCCAGCCTGATTGCCAACTCAACCGCCTCGTCAAAGTGTTTTATGTTTTCTTTTAAAATTTCTCTTCTAATTTCCGGACGTACTGCTTCCGTGAATTTCGCGAGCATGATGTGGTTCTTTATCCTATCTGTTTCCTCTGACGGCTTATCGATCCCTAAAAATGCTTCAGTCTTTTCAGAAATTATGTCCCTTAGTTGTATAATCGATGTTTTCGGGGTTTGCCTAATTGCATTAAATTCCGCGTGAACTTCCGAAGCTGATTTTATTTCCCTAAATCTTTGGAGAATCGCTTTTTTCAGGTATTCGTAATTGTTTCCGTCTTTCGTCTCTTTTAGACCTAGTATAAATGCTTTTGCCTTACCTTTGAGGCATGTCTTTAAAATTATGCCTTTCTGCTCATTTGACCAATCGGTGAGAGCAGCTACGTTTTCAAATTTGCTGAAAAATTGCTTTGGGTTCTCGAGACTATCGGCCGAATATCGGGGCAATAGAGGGATTAGTCCCGTGTCTGGCGTTTTGTTATGCTGGCTTTGTGCCGAACTTTGGGTATTTCGATTCCTAAGAGACTCTGGCGAATCCTGTCTAACTCTGGGACGACCCATTTTTTTTTTTTTTTTTTTTTTAACTTTAAATATTTACAGATACTATTTTACCTATTTTAACACTATATGTTCCGTTACCTTATACATATACAAAATGCACTTTGACACTTTCAACATACACATAAATGAAAAATATTGTACTTGAATACATACATATTAAGCAATTACTAATTCAATTGTTCAGTTCTACTGATTGTTGCATAATATTCCATCAACAAAATATTTATTTATTTTATTTATTTACTTAATTTTATTCATTTTATTCTTTCCATATGTCAATATGTTGGTATGACTATAAACTATCTTATTCACAACATTCTTTTTATTAGAGAAATTAATTGTTTTAACAAAAATACCTTCTTTGTCACCTTTAAAATCAAAGTTCTTTCGTATATTTTTTGCAGCAGTATATTTACACTTACAAAACACAAATAAAATATTCAAAGAATATCAATGCATGTTTTTTTTTTTTTTGAAACTGAGAAACAAGATAGTAACCTCGTTATTATGATGCATAATTTCTCTCCCAGACTTTGTTTTATTTTTGAAAAATCTACTATATAAATATTTATTATTATTATTATTATTATTATTATTATTATTATTGATTTAACTATCATTTTAGTTACTAGGAGTACATAAAATTGCCTTTTTTCCACGGCACCATTATGTGGTGGTTTAAATTTTGTTATGATTAAAATTTGATGAAAACTAAAGCCTAAGATGGTCGTACAGCGGTACTGTGCAGCGCATAACCTGCCTGGCAAGTACTCCTAGGATTACGCTGAAAAATGAAAAATGATTGACATACACCTAAACACTAAAAAAAAACTAAAGACTCTATGAATTGCAAATAAATTCCATTTATTCTTAGTCATTCCACTAATATTAATTAAAAGACGATATTGACATAATTTTAAAATCAAAACATGTCTGGGGGAGATGTGGTTTTGGAGGATAAGGGGTATCCACAAAAGGTTTGAAACACCAAGAATAAATAAATCGTTTGGGATATTCACCATTATGATGAGGTAGCCATCTTTACTCAGGACACGATCGACGCGTGCACTGTTGGAACCGCTTTCTTTCTCTTAAGCCATCACCAAGCAACACTCATTCCTTTTTTTTTTTTTTGAACACAACTTCATCACACTGATTCGAAGCACCCACTGATTTTTTAAGCCCGTTCACACCTTCTCCAACACTCTCTTCTGCTTCTTCTGCAGTCCGCTCGTTCTCTCTTTTTTTTTATTTTTCCACGGGGCTGTTTCCTTTTTTCTTACCCCCTCTTACATCATTGGCTGGAGTTTCTGATTTGTTCGTATCGGGGAATTAATGCATCCCCTCGTCGAATCCCGGACATGTAGGTGTGCCATCGGGGAATATACCCCGCCAAATTTGCATATCATTTTCGGCCATAAATATTTTAACGTTGACAGTTCATTGTGCTATAGTGTCCAGACTGTCCATTGCCTGGCGCCTCTACTAATTTACGGTCCACTTGTGTGGTCTTCCCATGGAAACAGTCTCAAAATTATATTTTACTGCTGTTTCACTCCACCACACTAAATAAACGAATGTTATTAAAGTATATCATATAAAGTGAATCAATATTTGCATAGCATCATTAAGTATCGTTTATGATGAAATTGGTGAAAGTAGTAAACTGAATAACGGAACCACATATTTGCATTACTCTGCTACAAGAGAAAAAGTTGCTTATTCTGATTTACTCCTTCAAAAGACCAGAATTTGTGAAATTCCTCATAATTTAGCTTAAATTGAAGTTCAGTGAGATTTATTTTCTTATTTGATTATTTTTTGTCAAAACGTATTAACAAAATTTTATTTTACTATAGTGAAGCAATTCACCTAATTATGTTCATTCTGTGTAACAAGCTTACTTCTCGCCCCAGTTAACATCGTGTAATTCAGAAATTGATCCAGAAAAAGTACCATTGAATTACTCTTCAAAGGCATGGCCCTAAGCTAAAGTAAGAACGAGTTCATCAAGGTAGTGAAGATTCTTAACTGTAATTGATTTTTGGTGGTAGGGGTGAAAAATCCCACTTAATACGATTATTTATAGTTGATTGTGGAGACACGAGAAAAAAACACTTCTAATCTCTGCGTGTTACTTGTATATCTAATAATATTTTACGCAATGTATTTTTTACATTGAAGCATGAAATTAGAAAAAAAAAACATGAATAAATTCCAGAATATTTACTTACTGAGAGATATATGTGTTATATCTCATTTATAACTGTAATATTGATACATAAACATATAATTTAATATTAATTTAAAAATCTTTATTCGGACAAAATAAATAAACGTTCATTCTTCATGGAAGCAAAACACATTTTCAGTTGATGTTTATTAAACTTCATAAAGTGTATAATTTTAAATATACTTGTTTATTATAGAATTAAGATATGGCTTCGGACATTATAATAAGTGTATCAATTAGAATTCAAGTCCACAATGAATCAACTGTTTCCAAACATTTCAATATACTAAACAAATATTTACATGCTTTAAATCAAATGAAAAATGCTCACTTAGGTAGCTTAAATGGAGAACATCTATTGCGTACAGGTTTACAATTGCAGCTACAATGTGTTCAATGAAGGAACATAAATAAATATTAAGTATAAATGACATAGTTACAGATGAATTCTAAAAATTTGTCGTAATTCAAAGATATTAGACTATTACTAAGAAATAGAGCAATGGTTGCAATCAATTATTTGTAAATACATATTCCGTAATATGTTTCGCATTGAAAATTAATTAGTATGTACGCCAGAAAGTGTTCCCTTCAGT
This sequence comes from Cheiracanthium punctorium, assembly GCA_038373885.1. Classification (NCBI taxonomy): domain Eukaryota; kingdom Metazoa; phylum Arthropoda; class Arachnida; order Araneae; family Cheiracanthiidae; genus Cheiracanthium; species Cheiracanthium punctorium. The sequence continues at coordinate 120,318 of JAWZYV010013518.1, forward strand.
TTACAAGTCATACTAATTTGCATGTTACCTTATAAACTGCTTTTTATTTACTTCAAAAGACCAAATGCTGCAAAGGTCGCAAAGAAAGTACAGTATGCGCATGAAAGAATGTCTCTTAATTATAAATTTTAACAGTATCATGTGTAAGCATCGAAGAGTATTGGTTCAAGGTCACAATTAAAGAGAAGCTCAAATAGTGTAAAATAAGCGCATGCGCTAGTACTGCCTTGTTTTTTTTTCTCCCTTTCAGCGCCAAATACGAAAAATGACGACCCCTGAATGAAAAGTCTACATTTGGATATGTTGAACGGCTATTTCCAAAATTAGTAGAGGGTGAAACTTTAGACTTTATCTGGCAACTCCTCCCCATTTAACTCTATTTGTGTGAGAATGGTTAAATGTCGAAGTCCTGACTGTTGGATTGATTTTTATGGTCTAGACGGCAAGCCTCTTCCATGGCTTCCATCTTCACCTGACATAACACCATGCGTTTGTTTTATTTTGGGGCATTACAAAAAATCATAAAAAGGTACATCCATCGCATAAAGTATTACTGGGTAATAAATATATATTATCTTAAAATAATATATATATAAATAAAATAAATTAATATATAAAGATCTTGGCCATGCATGTTTTTAATAAGCATAAATAAATACGATATCTTTTTTTATATTTTTTATTGCGACAACTTAAAACTCTTGAACTCGGCATAATGGATTTATTCATCGATTTAATATAGTATAATATAATTACGCTATTCTATATTTTTCTACAAAGGAAAAGTGTGAAACTCGAATTAACATTGCTCATAACATAAAGAAAAACATAATAAAGTGAATCTGTGTTTTTTTAGCCTTAAAATAATGGAATGCTCCATCTAAACTTTACTAAATGTTTAGCTGAATTGCTTAGCAATCTTGTACTCAACCCATATATTTCCCAATTAAGGGAGTTCTTTTACCCTCGTTTACTATGAACAACTTAATTAAGATAAAGATTGTGAAATAAGCTGCTCTTAACTGCTTGATTCAGAGATTTCACAGATGAAATTAGAATTTTGCCAGCTAGGAAAAACAAACACACATGAAAATAAGATTAAAAAAAGTTTCCTCTTAAACAGCACTTAAAAGATACTAACATCATTAGTGAAATGAGAAAAGATGAGACGAATGCAATAGTATTTATGTTAAATAGTAAAATTTTGCATGGTTCTAAAAAAGACTGTAAGATAACCTAATTATTAGAAGGCATTCATTTATATTATATTTACACACACACACGCACACAGACACATATCATGGTTCTAGTATTATTTTCTTGTATATTTTTATATTGTTCTGTTGCGTTTCCTTTTCTTCTTTGTTTATTTATTTATTGTTTTATGAGAGCTTTATGTGTAGTTCATAGTCTATATTTTCTGTACATCTATAATATTTATTTTTTGCTTCCGTAAATTAATTTATTCTCCCTGCGACATGAAAAAAATACACTGATAATAAGCAAAATAAATTTATTAGTCATTTAAAGTGAGTTAAAATGATGTTTGTTTCCCAATAATAACAATTGAAACATTTCAATCTTAAATAATAAAATGTATTTTGACGTTTTCATGTTCAAATTTTGAGCACATGCGGTACAAATACTCAATTCCAACATTTTCTTATGTTTCGTATGTTTTTCAAAGGGCTTCAATGATAATATTAGAAATACTGTATAAATACATTTTCTACTATTTTATTATCCTACTGGTTAATGCTTTATTCTTCAAACATTGTACACAATTTGTTTTGCTCGATTCTAAATCATTTCATTAGCTAGCGCTACATTTACTTCATTACAAGTTGCGTTGGCTACAATAAATCTTAAAAATTTGTGTAATAAGAAGTATTTATGGAATGTGCTTTTTGGTATATTTATATTAATACAAGAAAGTGACAGAGTTTGCTTGTTTGAAAGCGATATTCTCAGAGTATCAATTCATTCTTTTGCGTTAGATATTCCGTTTAACGAGGAGGGCTTTAAGATATATAACGTGAGAGTGCGTAATTAATAGGCAAGAGTATAAAAAATAAGATAATACATAAAACTTCAGAATAATGTTTTCAGCTTAAAGAGCACGAATCTGAAACAATGTTAATAAACGGTTTCATTTTACATAATCGAATTATTAAATCTTTATAATATAATGAGTCATTTGACACATTATCTACATATGAAGGTGCTAAATCCGGTAAATGTAGATCAGTGAATAACGTAAGATTATTACTATTATTATTGTATTATTTTCTTTCACTAATTCATTTATATATTGCAAGTGAGATTGATGTAATTTGGTTAGCCTCCTGTTATGACTTAGCGAAATCTCATTGGATTCCAGAGTTCGATTTGATTATAATACCCTTCTAGGGCTCTTACACTTGGAAAATGAAAATACATAAATATAAGAGAAATATAACATTAAATTAATGCCATTTTAAAAGAACTCGTATTTTTAACTATATTCTTGCTATTTTACTTGTTATATCCTTCGAATGTATAGCATTTCTAAGAAGCCCATTAGAGAACCACAGTCAGATCGCACATGCGTTTGATAGCTTGAAAAGGTAAGGGAGTCAACTGTCGAAAAATTCGGCAGCGTTTTGGGAGTTACAGCTTTACAGATGATGCCCATCCATCAGTATTAATCCAGGATTAAAATAATTCATAAAGAAACCTTGGCCGGTGCAAGAAAGAAAGTTTCAAAAGTACTTATTCTCTCAGCAGTTCAATAGAGAACGGAAAATGTCATCTGCTGGATATTAAGTGCTGAGAATTAGATTTTTTTCTTTATAGTTTCATCTGTATCGTAGAACTTTAACCGTTCGAAAAAAACTATTAAAAAGTTCCACAACGTATTTTTTTTTTTAAATTTCGGTTAGCTATCGTGATGTCAGGTTACGAATGGAAAGATTTGACTGTACCTCTCCGATTGAATATTTTAACCACGTGTGTAAGAAAAATATCTGTTTCTGCAAGTGCAAATAACAGGTATTCACCTAGTGCATGATAATTATACAGTACAGATTGATAAACTTGTGGAATTTTTGAGATCTAGGTTTAAAATTGTGGCTGTAACACATGATTTACGCTGAAGAGTGAATGATATAAATATGTTTTATTTCTTTTTTTTCTCGTGTCTATTTCTTTAGTTTTTCTAGGATGCGCACTTGACCATCAGTCAATCGTCACTACTGAGGCCCAAATTTTGGTCATTTTATCATGGGGCACACAGTCAAGAGCCAACATTACATTCTACGAAGAGAAGGACAAGATAACACCCAAGCTACTTAAATGATTTAAAAACTAAATCTTTAACGCGTTGATAATTATTTAATTTGTCTGCAGATTCACGAGCAACAAGTTGCGTAATTTCAAATGCAACAATCTCAGGAGATAAGTTACCCATTCTTCCTTTCAAATTTCCGCTCTACGAACTTGACGTACGATTAAAATTAATTAAAGACTTATGTCCTCTTCTTTCACGTATAATCTTTGAATAATTATTCGTAACTGAAATGCCGCACTTCTTACTGTTTCAATGTTTCCTAAGTACTGCCCTACTTAATTTTACTAGAAGCATCAATACGTAATTTCACTAATTCAAACTCTGTACTGTGCTTCTTTTCCATCTCCTGTATTTAGAATTCTTTTCTCGACTGCTGTTTTTCGAATTCATTTACCCTTTGCTGTCTTTTGAATTATTTTTCCCCCTTTTCAAGTTCTTCGCTTTCCTTATTATCATTTTTCAATGTCTAATATCACTTCTTAAAAAAATTCGATTTATTTATAGTATTCCTTTAGAAAAACCCTTGTCAAAAACTTCGTAATTTTTCTTAAAGTCAGGCTAAGTTCCTCAAGTTTGCAAGTCAAGTTTGCCTCACAGTTTGCAAGTCATATTTTTTATATCTTGTTACCTAAGAATATTATTATTCTATTTTATTGACACAATTCAGAATTCTTCTGATAAAAAGTTAAATATTTTTTAAAGCTAGAGTCAAATATTTAATCCCAACCATCTAGCTCATTACAATGAAATTTTAAAAAATTCACTTAGAATTGACAAATAGAACGTGTGGAAAATGCAATCAATAATGCTTGAAAAATTCACATCAAATTTTATAAACAGAAACATTTAAAAAATACTTCCTTCCCCTTGATTACAATAAACATAACATCTCATAAACCTCTGTAGAATATCCTTCAACAATTTCAATACTAATACTTGTTTCCGTAGAATTTAGAGTAATGCATATGTAAATTCCACTTCTGAGTGTCAGAAACAGAAAGCGTTACGTTTTTATTGTCGTGGGCAGGATGGCGTCGAATAAATTCTCACTCGAAATAAATAAAATACTAGATCACTTTATAAATATACAAAATATATGTTTATTCATACCCTTTTACAACATTCCACCATCACGTACATTATTCGTTCTAGGTTTACTTTGTCTTTCTGTCGACCACTGCCTCTCACCAAACTCACAAAACCACAATAAAGAATCGTTGCCTTGGCAACGTGAATCCAAGGGTCTATAGTTAAATATATGGACAGAGGAAACAATTATTAAAATAATTTGAAATTTACAGTAAAATCTTATATTAAAGAAATAACAAACTATGAAATATGTATATATATATATATATATATATATATATATATGACATTTAATGTTTAGTGTGTATCCCCTTGTTTTTTATTAAAGACTCCATACATCTTGGCATACTTTGTATGTGTTTTTGGTACCGTAAAAGCAATTATTTTCGCGAGGCGTAGTTTTCGCAAATATGAAGATATTTGTAATTTTGCGAATTTTATTTGAATAGATCAGAAAGTTGAAAAATCCCGAAAGTTTGTAAATAAAGATCGCCTTCTGCAAAGGGCCATTTAAGAAACTTCCTTTTGTCCGAAAATTCTGCTCCCCTCCCCATTTCGAATGGCTTCAAAGAAGCTGATATAAATATTGTAAGTGAATGAGCTGTATTCTTTAAGCTCTATATTTGTTTTATATTTAAGAAATAATTGTATAATATTCAAGAAATAGTTGTAAAAAAAGTCAAGTTTTAAGAAAGCAGGTTGTCAAGAAAAAGTTTGTAACTTTGCAATAAATCATTAAATTTCGGTAAGTTAAAAATTTCTTATTTTTTATTATTTGAACCGCAAAATAAAGTATTTCGCGAATATTTAATTTTCGCGATTATGACGAGCTCGTGAAAATCACGAATATTAAAGCCCCGCGAAAATAAATGCTTTTACAGTAATTAGAATATATTTCATATAATGAAATATACGAAATTTAGTTAATGGTGCAAAATTTAGATTAGTCTATCTTTCAGACAATTCTTGTTTGTGACGTTGCATTTCTTTAATACTATCTTTACAATGGACGAAAGATTCTCTCTTGCGTTCATATCTGGAGTGGAAGAGTGTTTATATGTTTTACTGCGTCAAAACTTTCGGTCTCAAATGATGCTTTATTGGCACGGAGCTGCATCATGCATTAATGCGAAGTCTCCATTTGAAAATCAGTCCTTTTAATGTGAAATTAGTCTTTGTTTAAGCAATTTTTTATACTGATGCTGGTTCATCATGCTTCCTATGTTTAAATTTCCAGTACCCTGAGCAGACATTACGCTCCAAATCATTACTTTATTAGGATATTTAACAGTTTGCGCTATGCAATTTTAGAAAAATGCTTCAATGGTACTTCTCCTGATATTGACTGCTTTCTTCTGATATCGTAAACGTTGATTCGTCAAAAAAACCAACCTAAAATATTTAAAAAGAACTTTAAGGTATATAATTTGTAGAGAAATAGTCTTTTAAACAAATTGTTAATCAAGTTTATAAACAAATCTATCTTTCGTCTGTATCCGAAAAATCACGAATTAAGAAAAAGAAATGCACAACAAAGGAAAAATTAATATTTATCTCCTTGATCTAGTCATTTCCAAGTTGTTCTTGCACAACTTTTGCCCAATCTCTTTTTTGCCATAAATGTAAATGTGATTTTAGACTTTTTCTAGGACGACGAGTACAGAGTCCAGCTGAGTGAGATGAGCTTTCTACGGATAGAAGAATCACATATATTCATTTCATGTAGATAGACTTTTAATTGATGAGTAGTTACTCTTCTCTTAGATTTAGTAACTTGAATTAATTTCCCCTCAGTTCTTACAGTAAATTTACCTTAACTTGCGTATTTCCCCTCTTTCGAATTTCCATATTCACATTTGAGTCCTAAAATGCATTTTTTTCTGTTTTTAGAGATTTCATGTTATGTATATCGGTTTTCGTTAATGAAACACTTTGTCGAAGCTAGTTTTCTAGGATAAATATCATTGGCTTTATCCATAATCACACAATAATCCTTTGAGAAACTGGAAAAAAACTACCAATTACAAACTAAACAAAGTCACGAAAAAAATTGCTTTAACAATAAAACAGTACCCATTCAAACTCAGGAAAAGAAAAAAAAATTAGCGCAGCAAGCAGACGATTTTAAAATTTTATTTTAAATTCGTTTGTTAACCAAATACATTTTTTATGCATTGCAAACATTTTGATTACTTTGAAGCAATTATTTTTCTTTTAATAAAATGGCAACATTTAACAGAATTATATATCCCCAAAACTATTCTAAAGAAGTAAAAATAGTTTGGATCAACAAAACGAATTATTTTTCATGAAATATTGAAAATATATGCAAAATGAGTCAAGAAAATCTGAAAAAAAACACGATTATTCTAATAATTTTCACATCTGTGTATAGGGAGAATGATGTATCTTCCAAGTAATTTCAAAAATCATAGTATGTACCTAAAATCTCTAGACTTATCAGTGTCTATGTACATGATGGTTTTAAGTGATAAGTATATAGTAAATGTCTGTATGTTATAAGAAAAAAAGTTAAAATGATGGATATGATTTTTACTCTGTAGCTTATAGAAGCTTTATGTAGCTGTACAGATTATAGAAAAACGCTATAAGCACTATTCAAAAAATATGCATTTGTGCTAAGTTCTGGTACAACATTCATTACTTAATTTAGTTAAAACTTTAAAGGCATTTCCGCATAATATGTTATGGCTAATATAAATAATTATGAGTAGCTTGTGATACTGTAAAGATGATTATAACAATTAAACGATTTATTGAAAAGGGGTGAAAAACAAAAACATTTTTGTTCACATCAAACTTTTATGAGTAAGTAGCTATATAATAACATAAATCGCTTTCGCTAAGATGTTTCACTCACGCAAATGCTGTGGGAGACACGACAGCTAACTAACACTAGCGTCCAGCTAAGTGGAAGTGCGTCACTACTACAACCATTTAAAACAGTCAACGTAAGAATGTGTGTCATTTTGAAAAAGAACAATGCGTCCATATCACATGTCGCTCAATTAGTTTAAGTGTCGACGTAGACTCATAAAAAAGATTAATGAATGCGAATTATGTAATCGTATTGAACAAAAAGTGTGTTTTTGAGCTGTTCAAACGTTTCAGAGACTACAAGGTAAAGGATAAACATTCTAAACTTCGGAAAAAACACGCGAAATACTGGTGTTAAACGATAAAATAAATAAAAACTTTGTAATAAACACGCATAAGAAGTTACAGGTAAGAAGAAAGAACAAAAGTGAGTGTTAATAGTCCAAATAAACAAAACGGAAAAACACCAAAATACTGGTGTTAAACGATAAAGTAAAAAAAAAAAAAAAAAAAACTTTGTAAAAAACTCGGATAAGAATTTACCGGTAAGAAGATAAAGGTATGAAAAATAAGAGAACAAAAGTGAGTGTTAATAGTCCAAATAAACAAAAAAAAGGAAAAACCACTCAAAATACTGGTGTTAAACGATAAAGTAAATAAAACTTTATAAAAAACACACATAAAAAGTTACACAAAGTTTTTTATTTACTTTATCATTCTGAACTTTTTTGAAATCTTTCCCCAGATTAGACAACAAAAGAATCATGCATACTTCTTTTTAAAAATTATAAAAAAAACGTAACTTTTCAGGAAATTTTGTACTGTTAATATTCAGAATAAGAAAATTATTGTTGCCTCGAAATTTTATGTGTAAAAATAAAAATAAAAATAATAAAAATAAACTCTATTATTCCTTTTCATGATTCTAAATGATTTTAAAATCAAAATTCATTTAATCGGAATTTATTGTTATTAATTCTAAAAAGTTTTTTGTAGAAATATATGATTATTATACGAATTAGCTATAGTACTTTATTCAGTATATTTTGAACAACTTCAGGTCTCGCAAGAGAATGTGTGGTGCAGTTGATTATTAATACATATATTTCAATAAAATTTAAGTTATCTACGATAAATTTACGGTTAACCGAGTTCGGCATAAAACTATTTGTTGCTGATACTATAAGAAAACGTACATTTAATTCTGGCATTTTAAATTTTAAAACTTATATAAAAAATACTTATTTAAATGTATTACATTAATTACTAACAGTAGAATGCCTTTAAACATAATTTATTCTTTGCAAGGTAAAAGAAAAGCATTATCTTCCAAATCACGACAATAAATTTTCCTGCCTTAATTAAATACCAAAATAGCTTTTAAAATAACTTTATAAAGATTTTATTACCCTAAAAATCTGTGTATTTCAAAGCATTTAATGAACCTCCTAGTCATTAATTTGCACGGTGGCTTTTTCCAAGAGCATAAGTACTTTATTTTTAAAATTTACAAGCTACACGAGATATTATTTATTTTTAAAAGATATCTATATGTAAAAATAATAGCATAATAAAAACCTAAAAAAATATGTGTTTGTTCTTTGTATTATAAAAAAGGATTATATGTTATGCAAGTTCATTAAATGAAAATTGTTTTAAAAGGAGTAAAATACTCAATTTTTCCTACATTCTATTGTTTCTCATGTAAAATAGGAGTTTTGTCTTGGGTTTTATTTAACTAACACTATGTATATGTATGTATGTATGTATGTATTTTTTTTTCCATTTGATGATGATTTTTTCCTTTCACTTTTTTCGAAACTAAAAGTTATAAGAATGATTACAATGGATTTGATACATTCAGAAAATTTGACCCCAAATATGCATGCCCTAAATGGTAAAATTGTTATATAAGATATTCTAAATTAGTTTAATTTTCGCTTTGATCACTGGCAAATTATACAAAATAATTTGCTAGATTTTCATTATCATCTAGTTTATGGTATTTTGCATTTTGTATTTGTGCAACAATTGTGTTTTACTTAAATTTAAGTATTTCGGTTTTTTATCACCGATTTGAATAAAGTAAAACCTATCATCATGAACAAGGAAACTGTTGTGCTTTAAGGAATTACTAACACATTAACAAATAGGTAAAATCGAAGGTGGCGATGCGTGCGTTTTCCTCCCTATCCTCTATGATGCATGCATAATCATGTTATCTTGGCCAGTAATAAAATTCTTCAAAACTAATGGAATTGAATATGCATTGTGTTCCACGACGGACTCCTAACTTTGGAAATGAATAACTCAAAACGGTGATCGATAAAAGTATAAAACAACCATAAAAATTTGATACTGAAGACAAAAAATTTTAGTTAAAAATTATACCGATAGATGACATTATAAGCTGTAATTCGGGTGATATAAAGAGAACTCAGACACTCAGAAGAATCACGTCAAAATCGATTTAGTATGCGCATCTTCCACACAACATGCCTGGGGTACGGAAGTCAATTCATGCTTTTTCCCCATAACTGTCGAATATTTCAATGCAATAAGTCTACGATTTATACGAGCCCCATATTGAATAAACAATGCCGTACCAGGTCGATCATTCAGTGGTTGTTGAGTGGCGTTAACTCTTTCAGGAGCGCAGAATATCCTCCATCATTATCGTTTCTCTAAAGAAAAAAGGTCCAATGCTCCCTTTGCAGAAAATTGCAGCCCCAACGGTAAGTTTTGGGCGATGGAACAGTCATGTGTGTGGCGAATGAGAATTTTTATACCGTCTTACCACTTGAATTGCCCACTATCAGCGCAATTTGTAATAAAAATTTTGTATCATCTGTATCAAATTCTTAAGTTCTTTTTCCCCCCCCATAAACACACCACTGATTCCACGCTTCAAGCAATTATCAGTTTTCAGTTATTTATTAACAAAGTTAAGGGTTCTTCGTAAAACACCCTGTGAAGGCTGAATTTGCAGACTAAAAGTAGAACAGTCGAATAACAGTTTTTATTTAATACCACTCTTGTATGGTGAACCGGATACTTACTTAATGATATTTATCTATATAAAAATGAAGTGCTCAAATATGTTTCTTTTCCCTGCACTAAAAAAGGTCTGGACTCTGAAGCGCGTTTTTTTTTTGCAAGTTTGATTCCTGTTGTTAGAAGTCTTAGAGGTATTGAAAATCTAAATATCGCCAATAAAGAAAAAGTTAAGGTTCAAACGTTCGTTCCACATTCACGTTTGGCTCCTAATTTCACCACGAAATTCAATAATACTGTTTCTTCTTTTAATCAACCAATGATATAAATAGGATAAAAGCTGGATATGGCTATCTATATAAAAAGGGTATGTTCAAATCAGACTTTCTTCTCTAAACTAGAAAAAAAAATGAAAAAAAGGCAAATTTAAAGCTAAGGCTTTAATTTTTACGTTAAAAGCTAAATATCGCTAATAGAAAGAAATTTGAGTCCCAAAACATTCTTTTCTCGCCAAGAAAAGCGACAATGCTCTTATTCCTTGCAACCATGTTTGAGAAAAAGGAATAAATTTTGAGTCTTATATCAAGATGGAAAATGTATGAATATTCGAAACGTAATGTCGAGAGGGCTGTTTTGAATTGAGAATGGGAATTCACTAGAATAGTTCCTGACACAGTTGAAACTCTTTTTAAGATTAGAATCATAAAGTTTTCAGTTTCATGTTTTAGGCCATTTACGCCAATTTTCCGCATTTATTTCATACATGTGGCAAAATTTCGCCAAGGCCTAATGTTACCCAGTGAGAATATTTAAGATTCATATCTTACGCTCATTATTATTTGATAGACTACATTTTACTAATGAAATTTTCTTACAGATTTTTCCTGTAGCAGAAAACGTGCATCACGGCAGCGTTCGTTGCAGATTTTTCTTTTTTTTTTTACAGATTGCAGAAATAATGTAGCCAAATTTTTGATTAAGATCGCATATAAATTTTGGTTTGTGATCCTGAAGCTGAAGATTGATACAGAAAATATTGCTACCTGGCAGTTTTGACCTTAAGCGAAAAATAAGTAAATTATAAAGGAAAAAATATAAGAGTGAGAGTAATGTAAAAATACAAAAAGGCAGTTTAAAAGGAAAATTCATTCGTTTTTTCATGGAAGTTGTGAAATAATTTCATTCATACGTCCCTCATTGAGAAGTTTATCCAGAAAGTATTTGCATTGATTTTAATCTATTCGGCAACCTCAAAACACATGCGACACCTCTCCTCCATATTTTAAAGCTACTCAGTATTACCAGAGAAGTAATTTATTGTAAAAAACTAATAGAGCAAATAGAGAAAAAAACATTCAAAATAATGGTGTTAAACGATAAAATAAATAAAAACTTTCTGAAAAAAAACACACATAAAATGTTACTTATAACACGTTACGATTGCTTCGACCAAAAAATTCTTTCGGTCTTCATCAGACAATGCTCTTCGTCTCACTAAACAGAGGGAACTGAAAAGATAAAACAAACAAGCATGTTGCCACATGGAAAAAAGGAAAATGCGAACAAAACCACGGAGAGGGCAAAAAAGGGATGGGATAAAAAGAGAAACTAAGGACAAACAAAAATATATAAATAAATAATAACAATAATAATAAAAAGCAAAAAGAGAGAACACACTAACACACACAAAAAGGAAAAACAAATGAAAGCAGAACAAACAAAAGAACCAAAAATCATAATAACATAAACACAAAAATTTATACAACATACAGGACAGCACATTATATATACATATATATATATATATATATATATGTATTGACAGCATTTCTACTGCTGTCTGCAGAGTAGCGTAGTGGATAAATTGAACATTGAAAAGCTTAAAATATAAAACCACTTTATTTCACAAACAATACCTTCATCGATGACTTACATTGAGCGTCTGCCAAGTTCAACTCCAATAGACAACTTTATAAAGCGTACAATAACTAAATATTAACATAACAGGCAATATTCTGCTACGGTAAAATACTTCTACAAGGGTGCGTTCATAAAAACAATCCAGATATCCGTTACATTCAGTACATGAGCACCCTACGTCAGCTTGACGCAAACTGAATAGCATTGCAAGTTACCAAGTAAACTACTTGGCCAATTTCTCAACTATGTGTCAAGCAGACAAGGACAAGATGTGAAAAATGCTTGTAGTTCTATCAATATTCCCCCTTTCTTGTCTGTTCGACACTATAGTTTAACCTTCGTTAATCAAGATACAAATGTTCACATACAAGGTAGAGTATATTACTTCAAAGTCCTTGAGCTTAAGGAATATAAACACTAAATTGCATAAAAAGAAAAATATATATACCATGTGCTCATTGCTAAGAAACATTGGATATCCAAAAAATATATACAGACATAATTAAACAACGTTGTATCCCCGGGGATATTACTAGCATATTTATACTAGCTACTAATCTACAATAAATATATGCAAAAAACAAATACAGATTACAAAGTGATATATACATTTCAACATAAAAACACTTGTAATGAATTAAACAGCCCAGTTCCCCCCACACACACACTTTTTTTTTTTGGTTTGGTTCAGACGCAGGAGAGGGAAAGTTTCGAGTCAATTCTTTTCCAGAATTAACAAAAAGTGCAGACATAAACTTTTGCAATTCTAACTTAGTGGGAGGTTTTGTAAAAATGTCAGCTTTACTTGGCACATATTGTAATTTGAATTCATTTTTATGTAGAAGTTCTCTTATAAAAATAATTTAGTATCAATATGTTTACTTTTATTAGATTCTACTTCGTTATTTGCAAAATGAATTGTAGCATGATTATCAAAGTAAATGATAGCTTCTGTGAGAGAAGGGGGAATGACAGTGAATTTAGTGCATTCTTTAGAAATGCGCTGAAGCCATATGAGCTCTTTTGCTGCTTCTGTGAGAGAGATAAGCTCGCTCTCCATTGTACTTAGGCTAACTGCCTTTTGTTTGAATGCACGCCAGCTTACTGGAACTTTATCGACTAATACGATATTTCCACCTATAGAAATTCTGTTATCTTTATTAGTGGCAAAATCTGCATCAGAATAAACGTGTAATTTTATAGCGTCAATTTGAGATAAATCTAGTTGTACACTTTCTGTATACTTTAAATAGCCCAAGACTTTCAGTAAGCCTGACCAGTGTACCATTCCCGGATTTTGATGGAATTGGCTGAAGGTATTCACAGCAAATGATATGTCGGGGCGAGTCCGATTAGCTATAAAAATAAGCACCCTATGAGGTTTTTGTAAGGAATTTGTTCCATTTCTTGAATTTCATACTGTGTCTTGGGACACCGATTTTTCGAATATATGGAACCTTTACTAATTCGTAATGACGAAATTGGGTAATGAAATTGTTCAAATAAATTACAAACTGTTTGGATGTCTTCTCTTTGATGTATATAAATTTTATTATCGGTCTGAGCAAAGTCAATACCTAAACTTTTAGGCCCTACTAAAAAGCTTTTAAGTTCAAACTTAGTATGTAATATTTGCAGTACGTGTCTAATTTTCTGTTTTAGCAAAAATAATATCTACGTAAACTAATAAAAGTACATTTGTATTTAAAATATATGTGCATTTACATGTACGAAATTTTTGGAAACCTAGTTTTTGTAGTGTGCTATCAATCTCATAAAACCACTCCCTCCCCGATTGATGAAGGCCGTAAATGGCTTTATTAAGTTTACAAACTTGTGATCAATTTCAAAACCGGGAGGTTGTTTCATTAATACATATTCCTTTAAATTGGCATATAAGTAGGCATTTTTAACGTCACATTGTACATGAGTCCATTTAAGATAGCAAACCAAAATTGAGAAGAAAAAAACGTATTAATGTAAAATTTACGACCGGTGAAAAAACTTCTGTATAAGATTCTCATTTTTTTTGGCGATGTCCCTGAGCTACCAAGCGTGCTTTGTACCTGATAGAATTATTGGGATCCTTTTTAATTGTATACACCCAGCGTAAACCTAAAACTTTAGCGTTTTCAGGTTTGTCTATTAAATCCCAAACATGTCGACTGTTCATCATACGTAATTCTTTCATTGCTCGTAACCAATGTACGCGATTTTTACAGCTAATAGCCTGCTGGTACGAGTTTGGAACAAATACGTCTAGTCATGCAGTCTCTGAAGTCAAAATTTCGGATTCGAAATTTTCGCCATTTGTAACAAAATCTTTAGAGGTTACTAATGTTACAGGTCCTGAATAGTTATTTTTTCAATGGCGGCTCGTGGGATACAGCAAGTACAGCCGGGCTGCACTTGAAAATATCAGCACATACTTTAAAATAATTTATTCTACTAATTTTCCTAAATTCAGATTAAAATTATGGAATTACTACGGTAAATCGGTAAATTTAAAAAAATCTCCCAAAAAAAAAAAAAAAAAAAAAAAACGTATTGTGGCCGGATCGCTCATTCAGAAAAAAAGCACTTTAATCTTCCAGCAATTCAATTGGGAAAATCTTTGGTTCAGCCAGAGCTCTGATAAGAAAATTGGCAGCACCGTTGCCATGACAACGATTACGTAAGCAGTCCCTCCGGCATAGGCTATAATGGGGATACGCAGCTAAGACTCAGCTCAAAGATTTTCAAACGTCGGCAGCACTTGAAAGAGCGCAGTGAATTCGACCCACTGATTGGCTCGAGAAGTGAGGGAGGGGGTAAGGAGAATATATGTTCGGCAAACTCTCGACTTTATATTGCTGAATTTATCAAGAAGGTAAGCCTGAATAGACGCGTATGAATGGACAATTACCCATCAAAGCAGTATTGTTTTTAAGTAAGCAAGAACTAGCATTTAGAGGACATGGCGAGCGAGAAAATTCTTTAAACATGGGAAATTTTAAAGAGCTTTTAAAATTATTGATATCTGAATTAAAACAACCCCTTTTTATGAGGGCATCACTGACTGATTCGCAAGTTTAAAAGGAAGGAGGATTGATATGACTTATAAATAAGTAGTAAGTTTTCCTTTTTTTTTTCTTTTCTTCTCAAATTATCGTTACAAAAGAAAATTCTAAGGAAACTTCGAATCAGACACGGATTAATGCAATTTTGAGGATAAGAGCGGCTGCTTGAAATTTATGTCCATTTTATGGAAGTAAAATAGGATCTCTTACATTTTTTATGAAATTTCTTTTTTTTCCCCCTCGGTGAGGGCTTAATCCGCCAGCTTACGAATTCAGTAACAAAGATTTTCCATTCCTGTCGGGAGGAAGGGGGGGGGGGGGCTCATATCCTTCCAACTGCACTAACAGTTTTGACCACGGGCAGCCACTGTATTTTTTTATGAAAAATCAAAATTTTTCTTATTAAAATAGAGTGAATTAGCCAGGTAGTACTTTTTAGCTTGTGGGAGAGATAAAATGCGATCTTTTTTGTCTCCGGGATAATAGTAAATATGATATCTACCCGGCTCAATTTTTTTTTTCAACCGCTTTTCTTACCCATTGAACAAGCTGTCCAGGAAATTCAGTGTCACTTTCGACATCACTTTCAGCATCAGTTGTATGCATGGGAGTATGAAAGTCGTGTTTCAAATCACTAGGTGAAGGTGTAATTGTGACAGTGGGAATCTTATAAGGGGGGTTTGAAAGCATAGATTTAGAGTAATTTATTTCTTCATCAGAGTCCATTTGCGGAATGTAAGCTGGTTCATGATGATCATCGTAAACTTCATTTTCATATTCAGAAATTGTGGATTCGTTTTCATCGTAAGAGTGTTCGGGGGCTTTGGTAAAGTTGTCTAATTCAATGTTCTTATAGTTGCCACCATTATTTTTCACAGAATTTTTATCAAAATGAACGTTAATTGTTTCTATTGTCTTATGATCATCTGATAACCAAATTCCATAATCTTTTCGCTGTAGTGCGTATCCTACTAGAGTACCTACTTTAGCTTTCATTTGTAATTTGTTTCGCAATTGTTTTGGTACGCCAACATAGGCTTTACACCCGAAGGGTCTTAAATATTTTAATGAGGGTTTATACCCTCCAAATTTTTCGAATGGAGTTCTATCATCTTTGCCGCGAACTAGTCTATTCCAAGTATATACAAAATGTAATAGGGCCTCACCCCAAAACCCATGAGACATTCCGCTGTCCCTTAGTAAAGTGTTGATACCGTCAACTGCTGTTAAATTAAATCTTTCACACGAATTTTGTTCAGGAGTATATGTGTTTGTTAATTCATGAGTAATTCCTAAGTTTGAAAAATATTCTTGAAAATTATTGCTAATAAATTCTGAACCGTTATCAGTTCTAATTGATTTAATTTTACGACCCAAAAACCTCTGTGCGAGCTACAAACTTCTTAAAAATATGAAATGTTTCAGCTTTAGATTTTAAAAGATATGTCCAGATTTTACGCGAATAATCATCAAGAATAACGAGAAAATATTTGTGTCCATCAATCTTGTGGTAAGGAAAGGGACCACATATATCTAAATACAGTAATCTAAAGGCTGAGTTGATCTTATCTTTCCTATTGGTTTAAAGTTAGTGCGTTTAGCTTTAGCCTCGCGACAGGGACTACAAGATTTAAGTGAACCTTTAGCACTATTACGATTAGCAGTAGCTTTAATATATTGAAAGTTTATGTGTGCACAACGACGGTGCCACAGTTCTGGACTTTCATTAGTTACACTATAAGTGGTATCGGGTTCTACATTTTGGTAAACATTTTTATTACAGTTAACGCCATTTGGTCGTAGTACATAAAGACCTTCATAGTTCATATTAGCTTCTTGCAAGACTTTACCGGTATCTGTATCTGTGATTTTAATTCTTTGATTACTTCAAATAAATTTACCACCTGCTTTGTCGATGCGGGATCCCGAAATTAAATTCTTGCGCAATAAGGGTGTATATAGGACATCATGTAAAATCATATCAAATGTGTTAAAAGTCAAGTGTACTTTACCTTTCCCAAGAATTGGAGTGGGGGGGGGGCGTTATAAGCTCCAACTAGCTTATGGCCACTTACTGGCTTGAAATCAGTCATGAGTTCTTTATTCCTGCAACAATGCGACGTAGCACCTGTATCGATGACCCAAGAGTCCGGTTCACTCGCCATGGCTGAACTCTGGAACAAGAGGTTTTTTGTGACTTTGGTGTCATCTCTCCTCCGAATATTTGGCTTCGTCTTCCATCTCCTTTGGCGGGGTTTGGTCTCCTTGTATGGACGTGACTCTCGTCCTTCACCTTGACTTGGTCCAGGACGAGCTCCTCACATGGGGACGTTTTTGCACTGGTGAGCTTGCCTTTCTCTATCTTCTTGACGAAGCCGGATACGAGCCTCCTCCTCTAATAACTTCTCTCAAACCTTTTCGAAAGTGTACCTATCATCTTCCCAATTATTAATATGATTTAGGAAAGCATCGTATTCTACGGGTAAGTAACGAACTAATTGAAAAATTTTATCTTCATCCAATATCTTGCCAGATTCTCGCAGTTTCTCAATTAATTCAGAGAGCTTACTGGCATACAATCCCAGATCAGTACCAACTTCTTGTTGACCCATGTAAAATTTGTTTTTCAGAGAGATTAATGGAGAACGATCACAGGGCTCAAACAATTTTTTCAACATTTTCCATGCAGATGTGCCAGTGCTTTCTCGAGCTATCATGTTTTTATACTTTCCACCACTGCACATGTACATAAAACTAGGAGCAGCTCGCTGTTTGTCCTCATAAACTAATAAAGGCGTCTGGTCATCTTCTGGTTTTACTGTGGGTTTCTGTTCGGTCTCTTCCACTACTCGCCAGAGTTTTTTCTGGATGAGCAAAATTTTGACATCATTCGACCACTCAGAATAATTATGCTCATTGAGCGTTTTAATAGCAAATGTGTAACTCCTATCCATCGTAAATTTGATTAACTTATATCTCGTCACATTCTAAGAAATATATTGACCGTTCACGAAAAGAAGAGAAATTGTCCATTCCACTATTTTACTTCTAAAAAAATGGTGGGGGCATTCCTGGGCCCATAACCACCTGACAGCATTTCTTCTGCTGTCTGCAGAGTAGCGTAGTGGATAAATGAAACATTGACTAGCTTAAAACATAACACCACTTTATTAACACAAACAATACCTTCATCGATGAGTTACATTGAGCGTCTGCCAAGTTCAATTCCAATAGACAACTTTATAAAGCGTACAATAACTAAATATTAACATAACAGGCAATCTTCTGCTACGGTAAAATACTTCTACAAGGGAGCGTTCATAAAAACAATCCAGATATCCGTTACGTTCAGTACATGAGCACCCTTCGTCAGCTTGACGCAAACTGAATAGCATTGCAAGTTACCAAGTAAAGTACTTGGCCAATTTCTCAACTATGTGTCAAGCAGACAAGGACAAGATGTGAAAAATGCTCGTTGTTCTTTCATATATATATATATATATATATATATATATATATGTGTGTGTGTGTGTGTGTGTGTGTGAATTTATTATTATTTAATTAAAAAGAATAATAAAATTAAAACATAAAGGATAGACAGAACCACACACAATAAATAAATAAATAAATAAATAAAAGGAATAACAAAATAATAGATAAGGAAGGGGAAAAAAAGAGGAAGAAAGAAAAAGAAAAATGGTAGCAGAAGAAAAAGGGGAAAGTGAATTACCTTACAACAGCAGCTTCCAACACAATGAACTAAAGGAACGGAAGTACCATCGTTCACAAGACGTTCCAAGTGCTGGGTAGTGGAAAAACCCTCCAAGAAATCAAGATGGGACAAAGACTGAGGAGTGCATAATATCTTAGCCTTAGAAAACTGAAAACTGTGATTAGAATTACTAATCTCTCCGTGGTTTTGTTCGGCCTTTTCTTTTTTACATATGGCAACATGCTTGTTTGCTTATCTTTTTCAGTTCCCTCTGTTTAGTGAGACGAAGTGCTTTGTCTGATGAAGACCGAAAGAATTTTTCGTCAAAACAAACGTAACGTGTTATAAGTAACATTTTATGTGTGTTTTTTTTTCACATTTATTTATTTTAATAGAGCAAATATTTAAACAGACTTGAAACTTTCAGATAATTTGAACCTTTATATACAGGGTGTTTCCAAACTGATGGACAAACATTTAAGGGATGGTAGAGGAAACCAAGACGGTTTAGAATCACATAGGTGTCTGGTCGGAAACGTTGTTTTCATTTACCTGTTAATAATACCTTCAGGAATCAATCTTGTAGTCGTTGTGTAATTCCTATTCTAGTAATCAATCCTCTTACTAATCAATTTGAATCAAGTTCTTTTGTGAAAGATCCATTAGTTTTTGACGAACAATAGTCAGAAATTTCCCTATTATTCCACAGCGATTATTAACAGGTACATGGGGACGACGTTTTCGACCCACCATTGCTATATGATTCTGAACCATCTTGGCTGACAGTACCACCCCTCAAATTTTTGACCATTAGTTTCGAAACACTCTGTATATCTGATATAAAATTATTTAGAAAAGAATTCCAGTAATTTTTTAAAACTGCATTAATTTTCGCTTTGCGCATTGGCAAATTAAGCAAAGTCATTTATTTGATATATTTTTGCCAGCCACCCATTTCTTAATCTGTTCTCAAGGATAGGTATCTCCAAAGTAAAAAAAAAAAGTTCTAAAGAAAAATCAAACTTCAAGTAAAAACGATTCTTCTGCCAAGAAAATTATTCTATAATTTGTATCAATGGAAATTATACCCAATAATTTTACATTTAATTTTTGCCCACTTAAAATAATTAATTTCATATACTATTTTTAATATTGTTACAGTTTCAATAGTCACGGAAGCCTTTGCTACTACTTAAATTGTTAAATTCAGCATTCTAACGAAACTGAATTCCTTTCTAGAGTTCTTAGATTGTATATTTATGAAAAATTTAGTGAGTTTGGTGATATATTAGTAAAGAAAGTTATTATCTTATATCTACAAATGGATATTAGGAATAATTATTATAGATCAATATTTTAAAAGCAAAATTCAAACGAATGGAAATAAACATTAAATTATTAATATCATTTTTTTAATTAGCAGTTATATTGTTTTCTATTCAGAGCCAAGTAACTGTTTTCAGTTAGCTTTCACACTACTCGATATAGAGAATAAATAAAACAAAAAATAGATTAATTTACTATCTAATAATGCATCATCAGTATATCTTAATATAGCATGTTCTAATTACTTGGATAAATCTATATATATATATACAATACATGCGCATTAGCTTGAATCCTTGGTGATGAAATGTTCTGAAATAGGAACTCTCTTTTCACTTTATCACATATGCATTAGACAAGATTATCGCATTAAATAACCATATGGTGAAGACAAGAGAACATCGTTTTATATCTACAGCATTATTTTTCGCTTTTTCTCATGAAATATTTATTTTCGGTGCTTCATTTATGATAATACACTTTCAGTTGGGATTATAAATAAAGATTGCAGTTTAGAGATACTGAAGTCGAGAAGTCCTTAAAAATTAAATAAGTAAATAAAAATCATATGCTGCAGAATAATAGCTTCCATCATAAATATTATAAATAATAAGATAGATTAATTTAGTAATTTATTATGCGCGTACATTTAAAACCAGTATTTGTTTGATCGCAAAGTCACGTATTTTGTTTTTCATATGCCCATGGTGCGTCTGGCCGAAACTGCTAAATAGTAAGATTATAACCAGTTCACTTGTTCCTTACGGATCACAAAATACACTCGACTAAGCTCAAATAAAACTTAACCTATTAGATTATAAATTAAAGTAGTTTAATATGAACTATGTACATATTTACTGTATCATAATTAACGTATAACAGAGTCTGCAGAGAGCAGGAGGCCCTCACGTGTTTCTGCTTCCAGGGGGGATCACCGACCATGTAGCTGCTACGCGCCAATTACGCGAGAGAAGGGAGAAATGAACGAACGTTCTCTATGGTTTTCTTCAACGCCGGTAGGGGGAGCGTCGCATGGAAGAAAGACGATACAGGAGGCGAGCTACAAACTCCCCCTCTGGTCCCGCCGACGTCCCGGCAAGGAGACCAGGATAAAAATAAAAAAAACAGACAAAATGTGCTTACAATTGACACTAATAATTTCTTTTGTATAACAGACAGTCCTTAAGAAATTCGTTAAGCTGACGAAAAACAGTCATAAACTGCCACTGATTAAGGAAAGTTTTTGAGTAAGTTACTAATTTTAACAGTTAGGACGAACAGTTACTGACTCCTAGGTTTGTGGTTATTGTTTGACCTTGGGCGGTCGTCCTCTTCTTCGCATGGGGTTTGTGTTCCCAGAGGTGTGATGACCTCCGATGGTCTGCTTGTTCGTTTGAGGTGAAAATTCTGTCTGTGGTGCTACCTTGGGAGGCCGACCTCTTTTGCGAAGTGAATTGACCGAGGAGGTGTCCAGTCCATGATAAGTGGATAATACTGACGTGTGGTACGTAGCTATGGGCACTGTTGGCTGGTCTAGATTGGCTATGACATAAGCGGTGGGAGACTTCTGTGTAAGTACCAAATATGGTCCATCCCGTTTGGGCATGAACTTTGCAGTCTTGGCATGGCTTGCTTTACTAAGCGGGTGCTTTGTAACCCATACTTTGTAACCAGGTACAAAGTAATAGTGCCGCCTATTTTTGTCATAGTAGGATTTACGTTGATCCAGTTTTATTTCCACTTTCTGTTTAATGTCCTGTGTAATTTTGGCAAATCTCTCACGCCCACACAACGGCCAATGCTTCTCGTTCCGTTGTAGAGTAGTTTTTCTCTGCTTGGGTAAGCAGTCTGCTGGCATACTCAATTGGATGTTCTTCAGCTCCTTCGCCTTGAAGTAATAAGGCTCCGAGCGCGTAATTACTTGCGTCGGTACGTATTATATATGGTTTGAGATCTGATATATGTTTTTCAAAAGTTTCTGATAAGACGATGATGTCGTCTAAATACGTAAGAGTTAGGATGTCGCCGAGGCCATTCCTGAAAAGATCCATAAGGCGTTGAAATGTAGCTGGTGCCTTTTAATGCATATTGGCATTCTCAGAAATTTGAAGGTCCCAAAAGGACACACGAAGGCTGTTTTGTCCTGGTAATCTGGATGGACTTGAACTTGGTGGTAACCTGCTTTTAAATCTATTGTTGACATAAATGGCCTTTGTTTGGGTTCATGGAGAAGCTCATCCATTCTGGGTAATGGGTAAGAGTCAGCCACTGTAATTTCGCTTAACTTTCTCTAGTCTATGCAAATACGCACTTTACCATTTGGTTGCGGTATGAGAACCACTGGTGAAGCATAAGGAGATTCACACTCCTCGATGATTCCATCTTTCAAAAGCCTATCAAGTTCTTGCTTAAAGAGTTCTTTCTTGAGTGGATTCATTCTATATGGTGGTACCGCTACTGGTGAGTGGTTGCCGGTATCTATTTTGTGCTGGATCAAAGGGGTTGGCTCTACCCCTGGACTAAAGATACCTGTAAACTTTTCTAACAATTTACATAATTGTTACCTTTCCTCAGTAGATAAGTGACTGCCTTCAGTCTCCTTTAAAACACAGGTGTTCAGTTTAGGAGGTTCGATAACTTTATCAGATGACATAGTGCTACAGTTTTGCAAATTACCAGGGGAGTCAAAAGTGTCTTTATGTGGCTTACAAGGTGATACAAATACATCTTTTTTCAAAATTGAATGTTTTCCTAGGATTACAGTTGAAATGCTTTTTTTGTTTTGGGTATCTAAGCTAATATCAGCTTTGGATAAAAAATCAGTACCAAGGAGGGTACGATTATCTTTAGCTGTCGGTAACGCGTATATTGAAGTAGGAATTCTTTTCCCCATTAGTTCAATGTCTACATCGGTGTTATAAACTTCAGAGAAATTCGGCATTCCTTCCGCGAGTGTTACATTTAACTTTACTTTATGAAAATTTATCCCTTGTTCTCTTAGGAGATTATACAGGTTTTCACCAGAAACCGTGTGGCTAGCCCCAGTGTCAGCACATACTAGACCCCACATACCATTTACTTTAATCTTCATTAACATTGCCTGGGGTTCTTGTATCGCATACGTTTGAAATTTCAAACAGCTAACCTGGGCGGAAACAACTTTATCGTTTGGCGTACACGTAGGACATTTTGCCTCTATAAAACCCGTTTTCCCACAGCCATAGCAGCTAATATGTCTTTCATAATTTTTACTAACAGTTCTATTTGTTGAGTATTTATGATTAACACCATTCTTACAATTTTTAAATTCATTACTGAACTTGTACTTAGAATTTTCCTTATGTTGTTCTTGTTTTGTGTTTCTACCTTTTAGGTTTCTAATTTCTTCGTAAGAATCTAGTTTATCAACTAAAGAAACTGGATCGTTCCACTCGCTCCAGTGGTCTAAAAAATGTTCTTTGTAATCAGGGGGACACTTCTTTTTTATTTGATCTGAAATTATTAGATCTTTCAACTGATCAAAATAGTGACATTCAGCTCATTGAGCCAACCTTCAAAAAAATTTCTTAAGTCATAGAAGTAATCTCTCCACGTAGAGTCTGGGCTTTTCCTGTGTTGGACGAAGGATTGTCTAAATTTTTCAGCACGTATCTTGAATCGGCGTAATAAAATCTTTTTTATTTCCGCATACTCCTGTGGGTTATTCTGAGAATCCGATTCTATAGCAATTAACTTTGAAATTTCAATAGGTAAAAGCCCGATCAGGTATACCACCCATTTTGATTCTGGTATTTTCAAAAAAGTCAATTGTTTCTCTAAAAGGTTTAAGAATGTACTAATGTCATCTACCTTTTTGTCAAATTGAGGAATTAACCCCTTAATTTCAAATTTAGATACATCCGAATTACTAGATGTAAGAACGGTTTCTGTTTCTGTAGCATGGGCTATATTTTGTAACTTAAGTTTCTCTAATTCAAAAATACGGTCATCATTTTCCTTTTGAATTAATCGCGCTTCACTTTCTTCCCTTTCAGTTATCAAATTATCGAGCAATTCTTTAGTGAATTCTTCATCATACCCTACACTTTTAAGAATTGCATTCTTTAAATCTATTATTTTATAATCCTCTTGAACTGCGATGTTAAGTTCACTGGCTAAATTAACTAGATCTTGCTTCTTTCCTTTAGCCAGATACACCATAATTCAACACTTATAATATCTAAATAGTCTCTAAAAATATTTATACTCATTTATTCATTTAACCAAAAATAAAATTTTCGAAAACACTTCGGCACATGAATAACAATTCTACTTAAAGTATATTTCAATTACTAGATAAATCTACTCAAATAAGAACCTTGTCAATCAGCTTTATGCTATGAAATGAAGTTTATCCTCTTTTAAACAACAACAGAATAAAATAAAATGAGACCACTGATTCACCTTATACAATGTCTACAGCTCAAGACAAAACAAAACTTTATTAGTGCCAAGGGCGCCAAATGTGAACACATCTGTCTGCTGAGAACGGGCAGCAGAAAAATAAACACTTGACAGATGCGCACAATTACTATTCTCTTAGTTTTCAGGGTGAAAACGAAATTCTTGAGAACAAGAAATAATTTTATAATATATTTCGATATTCGGATAAAATTAATTATTCAGAAACTTCTAGTTGTTTAAACCAATTTCTGATTTATACATATATACATATATTAACCACTTCTCTTTATTTTCAGGGTGAAAATAAAATGTTTGACATAAACTTTCGGTACCACAAATATTACTAACTTCAATATTTTGTTCACTAAACAAATAACTCAGAATATTTTTTTTTTCTTTTTTTTTCACTTAAAGCATACATATACTCATACAACTGCCATGACTTCACGAAGCTTAAGTTAAAATTTGCAAACATACCTAAATTAAAGTTAAATAAAAATATCAAATAATCCAATTTCTTTTCCTAAAACAAATGGCATAGAGGCCGAAATAATCGTATAGTTAAAAGTTTTAAGCCGCCAAAGACCCAGGTTCTATCTGTGCATTCGCTAAAAAGAAAAATGGCTCAACGACGCCATTGTAGACCCAGTAACGAGACAAAGAAATAATTAAGATAACACTCTGTTAAACTTTAAAATCTTACATTTATTTTAAATTAACTCAAAAACACATTCATGGAAAAACATTTTCTTTTACAATATTCCAACTTAAAATACTCATTATTACAAACATTTTATAGTTCCCCTGTTGAAGTGCACTTATCGTTAAATAGCCGACAAAACTAAAAAAAATTAAATAGAGAAAGAGAAAGAAAAGAAAAGGGAATGACTTATCGTCTGGGGAAAGAATATGGGGGCCTCCATCGTGTGTTTCTCTTCAGGTTGTAATTCGTTGTTCGTCCATCATCTCTCCGCGCTTCATGCCGCCGATGGGATGACACCACTCAGGAAATCTCAATACCAAACGACCACCGTCCGCAGGTAGCACCAGCTCGAGGAAAAAAGAGACTTCGCTCCCTGACGCTCGCTTTTCCCTTCTCTGCCTTCTCACTTCTGTATTCATCCGACCATCAAGTTCATTCATGAACTTTAATTTTTTCATATCTTAGTGTATAAAATTTTAAGTGAAATTTATTTATTTGGTGAAGTTACGTTGCATTAAAAGGAAATTTAATTATTTCGTTGGTTAATTGATGTATTTTGAGGCATTTACATTTTTTCTTGCACGTGGTTGTGTTCCTCCGCCGATTTCGATGTCTGTATCGAAACTTCATCCAATCTATCGAATTATGTGAAATGATGCAGGGAAAAAGGGTAAAAAGAAAAAAAAACAGAAAAGGCAGAATAAAAGCTAAAGACGGAGAGAAAATTTTAGCATAAAAACTTTTTAAACCAAAACTTAAAATTTAGCAAACACTTCACAAAGCCAAAATATGATGTTTGTATCAAAAAATTTATTTAAGAAAAAAAAAAAAATTGTCGGCATAAAGAAAAGGAAAAGTCGGCTCGATTTTAAAATACACATATAAACATTTCTAACATTAATTATTTATCAAAAGTTACAATCATACCAATACCACGTATCAAAAAGAAAAAGTTTTGTTCATCCGATCTGGCAACCTGTTTTGACGTTAGCGCGCAAAACGAATCAAAACAAACTGCGAAATCGGAAAGTTTGTGCCGTGAAAGAAATAATAAACAAACCCAAAAGATAAGTAGTACCACTTAAACATTACACAAAATATTACTCTATAATTTGTTTTTACTACTCATAGATCGCTAGAACAAACATTATTTTCAAAACATTTTTCAGATCATAACACAACAATATTTCAAGTATCAACTCTAGGCACAAAGAAACATACGTACTGAATATTTTTATTATTATTTCTTTTTTCAGGATGGAAAAATATTTTTCCTTTCTTTTCAAAACTTAAAATTCAGATATGAAAATTATTCAGATTTTCTAGCGCCAGGCACCAAAGGAACTGGCATGCGTATATTAAATTTGATCTGGATGATCAAAACAAAGCTAAACAAGTATTTTCTTCGATCCGAATGATCAAAATGAACCGAATTCAGGGTGAATTCTTCACCAAAATTTTTTCTTATATTTGCCAGGATGACAAAATTAAGAAAGTTCCTTGAGTGCTTGATCAAAAGTAAAAATCACTTATCTGCAGATATATCCTTTGTCATCGTCGTGTTTCGGGCTGCTACGCGCGAATTACGCGAGAGAAGGGAGAAATGAACCAACGTTCTCTATGGTTTTCTTCAACGCCGGTAGGAGAAGCGTCGCATGGAAGAAAGATAATACAGGAGGCGCGCTTCAAGATATTTTTGACGTGCATATGAGGTTTATTACTCAGATGATAGATAAGGGAGGATATTTCAAATTCGTAACCTTTGGAGGTAGAGAGTCAAAGCATTCTTTTCACATATCCTTCACTATAGCAAATAAAAGAAATAGGTGTCCATAAAATTCTTTCTGTAAAATGTAAAATGCATGATCGCCAAAAATACAGTATCAGTAAATTTTGAAATTCATGTCTGAGGAAATAGGGGTATGTCTTCGCTCTTTTTAGATATCTTAGTTTATATATATATATATATATTAGGGTGATTCAGAAAAACGACTATTTTTTTTTTTTTTTAGTTTCGTGTGAAAAAATGTTAGTTTTTGATGTTTTAAGAGCCGCCTCCAAAGGACAGCTCAAAAAAAAAAAAAATTAAGAGGTCGCTCATAATTTTTTTACATTTCAACAATCGTCAAAAATCGAATTTTTTTTTTCTTTTTAATTTTTTTTCTCGTTACGGTATAATTTTATAGACAAAAAAAATAAGTTTCTGAAAGTTTCAATTCAAAATTTAAATTTTGAAAGGTTGCTCAGATTTTTTTTTTAAATTTATTAGTGCATTACTTTAGATTTCTTCGAGCGATCTTTTAATATTGAAATTAAAATTTCATACATTTTTTTTCCTTTATTTAGTACAATAATCGATAAAAATACACCTCAAGATGAAATAAAAATCAAGCACAATATAGAAAACATAATTTTTTTAAATTTAATAATTTTATTTATTCAACTACAACATTTTAACAATATTTCATCAGAAACCAAATTTTCAATTTTGACAGGTTTTATTGATTTTTAGTTCATCTCGTAGTGTATTTTTATCGATTACTGTACTAAATGAAGGAAAAAGTGCATGGAATTTTATTTGAATATTAAAAGGTCGCTCGAAAAAATCTAAAGTAATGCACTAATAAATTTTTAAAAAATGTGAGCGACCTTTCAAAATTTAAATTTTGAACTGAAATTTTCAGAAACTTTTTTTTGGTCTATAAAGTTATACCGTAATGAGAAAAAAAAATGTAAGAAAAAAATCGATTTTTGACGATTTTTGAAATGTAAAAATATTGTTCGCGACCTCTTATTATTATTTGAGTTGTCCTTTGGAGGAGGCTCTAACATTTTTTTCAAATGAGACAAAAAATAAAAAATTGTCGGTTTTTGCGTCGATATATATATATATATATATATATATATCCATCTTTTTTTAAAGAATATATTAAAAAATAGATTAATACTTGTGATATTTTAAACAATATAAGAAAATATCGTTATCTTAAATCTTTAATCTTTAAATATGAAAAAATCTTTTTCTAAACTATATATATTTTTTAAATTTAATAACAAAAATTAAATTAGAGGAATAAAAAGAAAAAAGAAATTAAGAATTAGAAAAGAAAAGAAATCATTAATATATGGTACAACTAATACACAAAATTTCCAAGTATTTTTAAAAATTAAATTGATTTTATTATAATATGCGGAATTAGATTTAATAGTGTGGAATAAAAAAAACTCTAAATAATTGTGCATTTTTATTATCTCACTTCTTTTATAAATATATTTCTTGAAATACGCAAGGTAGATAGTTTTAATAGTTTCTCGAAACAGAAATTGATTATTGTGAACAAATATCATAAAAAAGTTAATTTTGTACATTTCATAGTTAAAATAATTCGGACATTTCAGAAAAGCTCCAATCCATGGGGGAAAAAAGCTTTTTGTTTGTTTGTTTTGTTTCTGTGAAAGCTAAAAACTTACGTTTAATATGTACAAAAGTTAATAAATAAAGGATTTAATGAATTAGCAAAGCTTTTTAATGATTATAATTTATTGTCGGAAAGGGCCTGATCACCATGCGCTTTAAATGCACACATTGGATCTACGTTTTATATTTTCGCTAATTCTCAGTACTTTTATAAAAACAAGCTGCCTATATTTTCTGAAATAATTAAATGTATATTTAAACATTATAATTTATCAATTCTTTTTGACAAAAAAGCCTTTCATGATGATCATGTCATTTAAATGTATTTTTAGTATGTTCCAATAAATTATATTATATTTAAGTAAATGTATATAATATATGAAATGTGTTTATTTAATACGTTTTGATTTACTGATATGAAATAAGCCACAAAAATTCACATGAATTACAATTTGCATTTCAGCCTAAAACAAAACAAAACAAATATAAAAATAAATATGAATTTGTCTATGTATTTTTAGTTTTTCATTACGCTTGTGTGAATGATAGATTTTTTATCCTACAAAGCATTATTGTTATTTTACTTGTTAACAATTAAGAAAAAAATACGCTTAGTATGACAAACCATATGCATTTTCGGTTTAATATAGATTTTTCTTTTCCTTTTAGTACAGTGAAGTATTACTTATTACGATGTTTCCTCGTGCATTTTTACGTTTTATATTTTAGCTAAATCTCAGTATTTTTATAAAATATAGGCTATGAAAAAGGATGTTTCATCAAAAAGAATAACAAATTAACGGAAACGATGCCAGAAAAACAAATATTCATTTGTGACTTCGAAAGTTAAATTGAAACTGCTATATCCAATAAAAGAATATGCTAATTAACAGTTAATAGATACATTTTGGTAAAAACATTTTAATTTCATAGATAGGTGTTAGTAATGAAATAACACATTTATATTTAAATACTTGACGATGATTAATACAGTTTCAATACTAAAATACAGTTCCAGTATTAAATTCATAGTTTCCGTTTTAAGAAATTATCAAGTTTAATTTACTTATTTGAGACGCGTTTCGATAAATAAATACCTTAAATTCATTTAAAAGCTAAAATGAAAACGTATTGATATTATAATGAAATTCATAGTTAGGATTTTTTAATGAAAATTTGCTGTTGTGCAATTCATAATGTTGCAGGGACGTAGCAAATAACAAATTTAGGGGGATGCCCAAAAGGTGAAAAATGTAGAATTTCACTCAAAATTGCTTGATTCATAGACATACAGTTAACAAAAATCCTAAATTTTGAAGGGTGCCAAGAACCGCATGGCACTCCCCTATTTACGTCCCTGTTATGTTGGATATTTTCTCAGGAACACTATGCTACAATGAAAGATTCCAAATTTTTCTACTTTGGCTGCTTCTTGATTTTGCTTTGTAATATTTCTCAAATATGATAACAACTACTTGATGATATTATTTCTATAAAATAAGATAAAAATTTCTATAAAATAACATAAACACGAACAGGAAAAATAAATCTGAATACTTTTCCCGGGATAGCTCTAACTACTTTGTT
The DNA here is from genome assembly GCA_038373885.1 of Cheiracanthium punctorium. Taxonomy (NCBI): domain Eukaryota; kingdom Metazoa; phylum Arthropoda; class Arachnida; order Araneae; family Cheiracanthiidae; genus Cheiracanthium; species Cheiracanthium punctorium. Next base: position 150,735 of record JAWZYV010013518.1, read on the forward strand.
GTAAAAGCAAAATGTATTAACTACTAGATTAATATTTAACAGAATGTGCCTCTGTTATACTAACTCCATCAAAGACACTACGTGAACATGATATATTATCCTTCCTTTACTTATAAAATCAATGTAAATCAGCCTGCCTTATCATCATAAAGCTTAGAAAACGTGGGATAGTCCATTATTTATTCGCGCTCAAAGCTTTTAATGTGCGCGTAATGAAGCGTCAATATGAGACCCTCCCACATTTCGCCCCTCAATCCCTTTTAACCTTCATTAACTGCAGAGTAATATATTGCGGTTTTATAAGCCCGGTTTTCCCTTGAACAGGAACTACTTTGTGAATTTGAATGGCGCTATTGGAATGTACACTTAGTGTTTGCCATTGGTTAATTTTGATTGAAAAGCTGGTATGGGTTTGTTTTTCGGAGTGAGAATATCAGTGTTTCAGAATATCAAGATTTTTTTAAACGTAGGTATGTAAACAAGGGACCAAAAAATCGGCACCCAAATGTCCAGTGTGTGTCTGAAAATTTTATTTACTTCTGCGAATTCGAAAAATAGGAAAAGTTTCGTGCCACCATTTTTTTGGTGGCGACACTAAATATCCTTATTTGCATTTCTGTTCTAAAGTAGGATAATTCCAGGACCTACGCCGCATATATATATATATATATATATATATATATATATATATATATATATATATATATATATATATATATATATATATATATATATATACAGGATGGCCATAATTAAACTGCAAGTGTTCAAGGGGTGCTGGTGAGAAAACTACCAGGAATATTCCAGTGAAACTTCATATCTACACGTTTCAGAACATGCGCAATTCAAATATGCAATTAAATAAAATCGCCATTTGACCCGATAGATGGCGCTATATCGTGTTTCAATGCTTATGGACGTCATATATGCAAATTTTAAGCCCATCGAATAGTGTAAAAACAAGACCACATTGAGTAATGTTCGGTCATGACTCTGAATAAGAAGGAACGTGCATTGTTAGTGAAGATTTTCTATCAGAATGGTAGCAATTATTCAGCTACTCTGAAAGAATACCGACGTATGAGACGATTAAGAAGAGGTCCAATGTGTATCCATGAGTATAAATAATGGTTTAATTGTTTTCCAAAGCGTCTTTATGAATTGTTTAAATTGTGATCTTAATTTACGTTAATTTTTGATACCATGTTACTGTAAAAATTTAATTACTGAAGCGAAATTTCATGGAATTTTGATAAACTGTAAATGATGTTGTATATTGTTTATAATCCTCTTAGAATGTCACTATGCTCTGTCTATCGGTTTTGGTAGTTGTATATGCCACCGGTGAGCTTTTAAATACGGTACAGCGCCATCTATCGGGTGAAAATGACGTTTTTGTTTAATATTTGACTTACGCATGTTCTGAAACGTGTAGATATCAAATTTCACTGGAATATTCTCGGTAGTTTTCTCTCCAGCACCCCTTAAACACTTGCAGTTTAATTATGGCCACCCTGTATATTTAATTTGTGTAAGAAAAATCTCAGGGTGAACATACAATAAAAAGAAACCTGCTCTGCTATATAATGTAGAAAATAAAACATGTATACTGTGACAAAAAAAATCTAAAAATGTAATTAATATTTTTATTAATTTGTTCTCTAAAACACAGCTGTGTGGGTGAGACGCCGCTCTTCTGTGGGAGTTATGCCGCGCCTGTCATAAGAACTAAATGAAATAATAAATAAAAATAATAAAATCAATTTTCATATCTCGACTATAATTACATACGTAATAACAAAAAAGAATCTGAATGAGTACAAAGAGACACATTAGTAGGTTAAATCAATATGAGTCTGCCAACTTATTTCACTACCAAATTTAAATCATTATTTTTTAATTGAATTATAATTGTTAATTCATGAACATCGTAACATCGGTGTATCTGAGAGGGGGAAAAGAGATTAAAATAGTGTTTATATTGTTTTATTTGCTTTAATATTGTTTTATTCTTCCATAAAATGTGGGCGTTTCTAATAAAAATCTGTTGACAAAATATAAATTTATCCCGTTTTAAAAACAATATTTCATTTCAGCCAAAACGTTAAAATCTTAAAAACAATATTTCATGTAAGCCAAAACGTTAAAGTGCAAAATTATTAGTTGCAATTAACGTCTAATAGCATGCTCAACTAGGGAGTCTGTGCAAAATGAAAGGAAAAAACGTTAATAACACTCAATTAAATCCAAAAAATATATATCAGTAACATAAATTTAGCAATACAGAAAAAAAACACGGAGAGAAATTAAAATTTTACTAAAAGTGGCATCCTGCGCAAAAGAAACTGCGGCATATATACCGGAATGGCAGTGCGACATGTATTCCATTTTCTACGGCACAGACGAAACACATGAAAGTTGTCTGTCTTCGCAACAGAAGGTGGCGTAACCGTATACCCAGACACTGTACAGGGGCTATGCTTAGTATTGACTTCAAAATCACGCATTGATGCAGTCATTAGCGTAAAAAAAAGCTCTTGTGTGTAAAGTGTTGTAAAGTGTTTAAAAGTTTGGATAGTGAAATCATGCACTTATCATAAAATTAAGTTTTTATAGCGACAGCTAAAGCTTTGAAAGGGATTCCTGCTATACACTAGTTAAGGAAATCTCGGTGCGTACCAATACTTGGCTTATGGCTGCTATTTATCAAAAATTACAAGAAATGCAAGGGGTGCGGCATCTGTCTCGCATCCGGTGACTCTCCCAGAATAACCTTATATTATCCTAGTTTATATATATGCGAGTGAGTGTGTGTGAAGCGCTCAAAAAATGAGCTGAGTCCAGTAATACATGTGGCACTCTGAATCTTTTATACCAAGAACATCACACCAGTAAGTATCCATAGTCGTGTACATCGAATCGTATGAAAGAATTTGGGAGAGAGTGAGAGTGCAAAACACAGTTTGTTGTATGAAGAAAATATATTTGAAAAAAAGTTGTTTTGCCTCTTTGTACCGCTATTGTATATGAGGAAGAACGTGATACACTAGCTACAGCATTCCAAGGAAAAACATTAACGGTTCTAATGACTTCAGGGGTAATGATTGGTCTCATTTTCACCGAAGGTGGCTTGAGCAGGGAACAAACACATTGTTTGCTTAACTTCTCTTTACCTTTCTTCCCAATGGCAACCCAGCAAAGCTTGTGAAAATTGCTCGAAGAGCACTTTCCTCTGTTTTGTTGCAAGTTATTTGTGGCATTCCTATTTTGTCCTCTTCGAGGACCAAAATTCCCCCTAGAATGAAATTGTCTTTGATTTCCCCTGAATTGATTTTGAAAATTTGGATAATACCAACATTTTATCG